>NAVB01000999.1:0-23025 GCA_002179805.1 Acanthamoeba lenticulata
TACGCCGTGTGAGGAAGAGGAAGGAGCCATCTTGTTGTTTTACAAATACAGTCAAGCTTGTACTCTTTTTACAGAAATATTTTATTTATTTAGATTTTACAAAATGGAGATGGAGGCGCAGGAGATTGTTGAGCTACTCGGGATGCAGCCCCACCCTGAGGGCGGCTACTACAAGGTGCTTTCTCGTGTGTCGTGTGCCATTGCTACAGGTGGCACTAAATCTGTGCGTTGATCAATGCAGGAAACCTTTCGTGCACCCGGAGTGAAGGAGAACGAGCGGGGCTCGTGCACGGCCATCTACTTCCTTCTTGCCCAGGGCCAGAAGTCTCACTGGCACAAAGTCGACGCCGTCGAAACGTGGTTCTGGCACTCGGGTCTGCCCGCTGACCACCCTTTTGAATCTTCCTGGCTGACGCACGTTGGGCTGCAGGCGCTCCGCTCGAGCTGTCCATCTCGGAAGACGCCCAGACGGTGACCACGACCGTGCTGGGCGCCGACCTCAAGGCCGGCCAGCGGCCGCAGGGCGTCGTGCCCAAGGACGCCTGGCAAGCCGCTCGGTACGCCACTTCATCACCGTCACAGTGGGTTGGCCCTCGCTGATGATGTCTTCGTCCACAACCACCAGATCGCTTGGCAAATGGACGCTGGTCAGCTGCACGGTGGCCCCTGCCTTCGAGTTCTCTGGCTTCACGTTGGCCCCGCCCGAGTGGGCCCCGGGCGCGCCTCTCTCTTGATGATGGTGTTGTCTTTTTTTTCTACTCGAAGAAAAATACTTCGCCTTTTATTGATTGTTTCATTTTTAAAACACATTAATCAAAAAAAAATACACAATAACTTGCATCGTCAGCACCAGCATGTTGGCCTCTGGTTTGTCCTCGTTGAAAAACATGTACGTGCATGACCAGGACGCTAAAGGCGCGCCTTGCGAGTACTCACGCTTGCAATTGCAGCACCACAGGCTTGCGCAATCTTGACGCAAGCACGGTGAAGGCAACAACCGAATCGCTTGCCCATTCCATCCAACTCTTACCTTCCCTAGGCGGTGGCCCTGAATCTTATCACGAAAATGGACTCAATTTCGCTGCTGGCGCGGAACTCTTGCAACGGTGCTCGCTCTCAGCATCTCAACCTTGTCGGTGCAGATGTGCTCACAATCCATTCTTCCTTCAGATATGAGTCTCTACTTGCCCAAATGCACGAAAATCAAGTCACTCTTGCCGCCAAAGCCGAGGTAGGACCACCTGCCACCTGCAGTGCGCTGTTGTGTCTGCTGTGGCCAACACAACAACCACAACCACAACGTGTTCATGCAGACTACGGACCAAAGGGTGCGGCCCGTGCTCGAACGATGCAACGCGCAGTACCGAGCCATCAACGCCCTCTACAAGGAGCTTTGGACGCTGCCCAAGATCCTCGAGGGCCTGACCAGCTTCCAGCAGTCCCTGCGCACCATCTGCAACGACATCGACAACCTCGAGGTGCTCCTCGCTGAGCGCAACGTCGAGGTCGAGGCTCTGGAGCTCGAGCGGTGGAAGATCGCGCAGCAGCACAAGCTCGATGAGTATCGCCAGATCAAGCGGTGCGTCATCATGTTCAACGTAGCGCGCAGCACAACATGTCGCTGACCCACATACGTCCGCCTTTTATCGCGTCGCACAGAGCCGAGCTGCAGAGGCTGGAGAAGGAGATGCAGGCCAAGAAGAAGCAGCTCGAGAAAGAGCTGGTCAAAGGCGAGGAGCGCGAGAAGAAGAAACTCGAGGCCGAAGAGGAGAAGTACCGCGAGGCCTGCGAGGCCGCCTTCCGGCACTCGATGGAGGAGTTCAAGAAATACGGCCCGCAAGCCATCCCACGTACGCGCCTCCACCGTGCTGAAGCTCGTTCGCCTTGGTCCACTTGCCTGGGCGTCCTTCTGAAGGCGCTTGTTGTTGTTGTTGGGGGCACACAACAGGCGTGCAGGTGAAGGAGTCGTTGGCGCAGGTCTCGTTGGGTGCCCTCAGCGACAGCGAGCTCGAGCAGTTCCTGGGTTCCGATGATGATGACGACGAGGACGATGGCGATGTGGACGACCTCCTCGGCGTTGGCGGCAATGATGAGGAGGAGGAGGAGGATGATGAAGGTGCTTCCAGCAAGCACTTCCGCTGGGCGGCTGAGGCTGGCGCAGACGACGTGGACGATGGGGATGAAGCCGTCGCCAAGCGAAAGCAGAAGCGAAAGCCCAAACAGACAAAGGAAGCCGAAGGCGACGCCGAAGAAGGAGAGCCTCAACAGTCAACAGAAGGAGCGACGGAAGAGCAGAGAAGCGACGAATGAAGGCCTCACGTGTATTTACTTTTTTTCATTCGGAAGTGGTACCTTCACCTCAAGGAGACGTGGTTGCAAGAAGCTCTACAGGAACAGCAGCGGGCTCGTCTTGAAGGGAGCGCGTGGCGCGTCGTCGTTGCTCGTGGAGGCGCCACTTTCTGAACGTAGCAGCCGACGTCGAGGCGCCGCTCCGAACAGAAGCAAGGGCGACGGAAAGACGGGCGAGGGCAAAGACCAGCCCACGCCGCCCTCAGCGAGTTGAAGCCGCGAGTCCGAAACGACCGATGAAGAGGAAGCCGGGGACGACCATGAAGGCAACGCATGGAGGTGGCGCCGTGAAGAATGGCGCAAGCCTCCACTGGCGCGAAGATCATCTGCGCCCCCGAGGCGCTTGGCGAAGGCTGAGCGGGAAGCTCGAGGAGGCGAGGACTGGCGCTGCACGAGACTTAACTTGAGCGCAATGCCGCCAGAGTGGAGATGGGAGGAAGAGAGGCATACCCGTGAATAGAGGTCCGCTATGTGCGCCTCAGCCCGGGTGCAGAGAGAAGTAATGGACGGCATCAGGAACGTCGCTTCGGTCTCAACGTCGCGCAGCAGGCGCTCTTGCTCTTGAAGCAATCGGCGGCTGGTTTCGAGGAGCTCGTCCGTCTGACTTCGCATTGTTGCCTTTGGGGGCGCTTCAAAGTTGAAACCTGAGACCCAAAAGGTCGGCAGGATGAGCTTGGGCCAAGGAGGGAACTTTAAAGCGCAAACGAACCTTGCGGTTGGCGAAGAGGTGATCGAGCTGGTTGGTCACTTTGGTTGCAAGTATCCTGTGTACTGCAGCTAGCATCGTCTCGTTGATCTGAGGCGGCGCTAGACGTGGTCCGATCAGCTTCGGATGGGCGTGATGGCTCGATGTGTGCTCGCTTGAGTGCTGTCGTGGATCTTGCAGCCAGAGCCGACCCGGAGGGAGGAATGGGAGTTGTCGTCTTGTCAAAGAAGTCGTCCTCGTCAAATGCAAGGCTAATGCGAGGCCGGTCTACGAGACAGTGAATGAGTTGACCTTTACGTGCTTAAGAGGCGGGAGTTGGTACGCAGGGCAGAGATTGTCTTCGAGCGTTTGCCGTTGTTGAACATGCCGATTGTGTTAGGGAGCGACGGAGGCTGGCAGAAGAAGTACCTTCAAAGGTGTGTAACCGTTTTGCAAGTGCGAAACATTGAGGTTGCAGGTACCCGCGATGAAGGATCAGAGGAAGTTGCCCTAGTGCTGCTCTCGGTGCCGCTTGGTCGAGTGTCCGTATGTTGAGCAGACGAGAAGCCATTCGCTTTGAGGTGCTTGAGCAGCACCTTGTGTATTACAGAGTCAACCATCTGCTTGCGTTCCTCAGCCAATTTGCTCTTCTCTTGGGCAAAGACTTCTGTTCCGGCCGAAGTCTGGCAGGGTTTGGGGCTGGCCGGTTCTAGGACGAACACCAGTTCAGAAAGAGCGGCGAGCAGACAGGGAGCCAGAGAGATGGGAGGGAAGGGGGAACAGCGGTACGCTTGGTATCAGCGCTCTTAGGCCTGTATCGAAACCGTTTCAGAGCTGAGCTTCGTGCCTCTTCCTCATCTTCTGGGCTTCTTCTGATTCTCTTGCGACTGGTGCTGCGCGTCTTCTCGTGCGTAGCTGGCTTCTTGCTCTCCTCCCGAGTTTCTCCTGCCTGAAGTGTCTCCTTAGTCGTCTCTACATCAAGCTGGTCGCCGCTTGTGCCTTTGCCAAGAGCTGCCTTAAACTGGGCGATTCTACTTGCCGAAGTCATGTCTTGCTTCTTGTGTCTTGTTCTACACGTGCAAGTAAATAGCAAAACAAAAAAAGGGAACAAAACGAGGATTGGGCCGCAAAGTTTTTGTTTTCTTCGCCACCCGAGGGTGTTTGCTAACTGATACAACAAGGGGGGCCAAGAGCGCTGCAAAGACGCGAGCAGCTGGCCAAGCCGGGATCGATGTCCGGCGGCAGCTTGAGCAGGAGTCCGCCAGCCGAAGCAAATAAATAGATACGATGTTATGAAGGGGCAGAAGCGAGGTGACATCCCATGTGGGATGCGCCGCGCTAGGGGGAGTCGTGTCGAGATCCGACGTTGACGCGAGAGCCTCGGTGTATGTACACCCGGGGTGGGTCGCGGTGAGGCGAGGCACACTGGGGCTCTGGAGTAGGCAGCGGTCGCTACGTAGAGACAAGGAAGGGAGCTCGGTCGAGTCGAGTAGCCAAGCCGCCGAGTCGTCGAAAGCACTCAACTCTCTACTGGTGGGTAGAAGAGGAGGCGTCACGAGAGTCGGAGACGGCATTGGGGTCGAGGTCGAGCGAGAGTCCGTCCACTTTGGTCGCAAGAGCGGGCCGACTGGCCGTCCAGAAAGAGGGAGGTTCGTCGAGCGTCGTTCGGATCGGTCACGAATAAATAATACTGTGAGAGAGTAGAAAGAAATAAATAACTTGATGATGCTGGAGGAGAGAGGAAGAAGCAGTCGATCGATGAAGGAGCTGCGATGTAGTCGGAGGAAGTAATAAATAGAGCTGGCGTCGTGTGTACAGCCTCGAGGCTGCAGGGGGGCAAGCGAAAGGTATGCCCGTTGTGCAGGTACGAGGGAAGGATCATCGCAGGTCACGCGGGGTCTCGTCGAAGAGGAGTCGGCCGACAGTGTCACGAAGGGACAGGGCGGTCACGAATCGCTTGACGAGAAGGTCCGGGAACTGGTCGATCCAGAGGAAGTTGACGTAGCGAAGAGAGGATAATAAATAACTGCTCGACAGCGCCACGATTCGCGTTGCAAAGCCGCGACGCTGTCGAGCACGGGAGAAGAGGCGCGGTGTGATCTTCAAACCGGGTCTGCTTCTCTCTTGGGATGGCTGAGCGCCAAGGCTCAGTTGTCCATGAGGAAGGCGGTCCAGTCGTCCTCGAGCGGCAAGGCTATCTCGACCGAGGGAGGCGACGAGGGACCGGCGGGCATGGCCACGTAGAGCGGGAGCTGCTCGAGGCCGCCGCACGACGACGGGTAGGCCGAGTAGGAAGTAGGAGCACCAGTCGACTGGGCGGGCGCATACATGGACGCGTCGACCGAGGAGCACATGCCGACCGAGGCCGGAGTGGTCATCTCCTCAGGCAGCCAGGTAAGGGGCTCCTGCTTAATGTAGGCGACATCGTCGACGGGCGGCAGCTGGTGGTGCGAGACGACCTGCTGCGAGGCCTTGCTGGCGGCCTGGCACTGATCGCAATAGAGGCAGCCGGAAGCCGACGCGGCCGTCGGGATAACGGGCATCTCCAGGCAAGGCTGCTGCTCAGACGTCGAGACAAGCATCTCGGGCTGGATCGGGTTGGAGAGGAACATCCACGATGTGGGCGAGGTGGAACGCGACGAGGTGCCACCGGGCGAGGCAGGCGCGCCGAGGGGAGCAGCCGCCATGGTCGACTGGTGCGGCATCACGGGCGAGGCCATGGTGGCCGAGCCGTTGCTGCCGGGCATGAGGCAAGCCAGGTAGGCCATCTCGTCGTTCTCACCGAACGAAGGGGTCGACTGGCAGGCCGGGGCTGAGGCGCTGAGGAACATCTTGGCCTCCTCGGGGCTACACGGCGAGCTGAAGCCAAGGTCGGAACCGTCGCTGGGCGAGTCGGGCAGGAGACCAATCTCGTCACCAGTCGGGAAAGCACGCTCCTCCTCCTGGTTCATGGAGATGCGCTGAAGGTGCGTGTAGTGCTGTTGTTTCATAACGCATAACGCCTTATTAGTAAATTTACCCGGCGCTTTGGAGGAAAAAAAAGCGGACAATTATGATAAAATTTCGGACAATAACAAAAAATGAAGTGGGTGTTGTACCTGCTTGGTGTGGCCGCGAGGTCCCTTGCGGTTGCACTTGATCGAGGGGAAAGCGCGCTTGACCAACTTGCCGAAGAACGTGGGCGAAATGAGCGGCTTCTTGGTCACCTGCTTGGTCACGTTGAGGTAATGGTTGTAGACGCTGCGCTTGCTCATGGATCCAGACGAGCCAACCATGTAGTTCTCGCGCAACCTGGAAGATCAAACAAAACGAAGCGTTAGCGTGTGTGTTGGTTGAGACAAACAGACCAAGACGTGGTTGAGAGCTCACCAGAACACAATGTGGTTGGCGTGCAGGCGTCGCTCCAGGTTGTCCATGAGCTGCTTGTGCTGTTCCCTCTCACCGTCGGCAACGCAGATCCTCATTGTGTGATGTGTGTGGTGGTGGTAGCTCGACAAAAGAAGAAGATCTTGTTTGATGCAAGCGTTCTTTCAGCAGAATAAATATTTGAAACGATGGGCGTTGCTCTCTCTCTCTCTCTCTCGCACAGAGATGGACGTGTGGCGCGTGAGAGGGTGGCGTGGGAGCGAGGAAGCAAATGCACTGCAAACGGCTCAGCTGTCTGAGGGTGGTTTGGTGGTGACGAAGAAGAAAAGAGTCAGCTAAGACAGGCCGCTTTTATGCCCCAGAAGCAGACGTTGCCTGCCGACAAATAATGTCGATGGGCTATTAATTAGCGAGGACTGTTATCATAACTGTCGACTGCTTCCGGTAAGCCCTTTTCCTTATCTCCCCAAGTCCGAGGACGAAAACTCCTGGCGAGGTGGTGGAGCCACGCAGTTTCTTGCTTTTTAGCCGGTTTAGGAGGCATGAAAGGGCAAGTTAAGATGGCTGTCAAGGCCAATTGGCCACACGTGCGTTTTATTGCGCCTATGCCATTGGTCATGCATCGGACCAATGAAAGGGTTTGAGCAACGCGGAATGTGACGAATGTCCTCCCCTGTCACCTCATGTCGCGAAGGTGGCGCGAGGCGGTGCGGCCTCGTGTTGTGCCGCACAATGCGCGTGGCAAGGAGGGGACAAGGGGAGGGAGGCGTTTACGGTCGGTTGTGGGGTAAAACGAGAGAACGAAGGTCTAGTTCGAGAGCGTTCTCTCAGAGGTGACCGTAGCGCGTTGCCGCAACCCTTCGTTGCGGGTATTCTGCGGACGGTGCGACTGTTCAGCCAATGGAGTTAACTCCCGTCATTCAGGTGACCAGTACCCGAGCGCCGCCAAGCACACGCCAGCTGCCACCTTAACCACCCGTCTGCGACCTCTGCCGCGGGACACAGCAGCCGGAGAACAGGCAGTCACAAGGGCGACCGTCCCCTCGACACGTATCTGTTCAGGGCGACTTTCTCGGTGAACGGGGGCTGTAGGGGAGGCTGGTTTTCGCGCAGCGCTCGCTTGTGGTTGGCCCGCGCGAGGTGACGCGCTGTTGGACCCAGTCTCCCGTGCGCGCGGTTGGTCGCGAAGCACGCTCGCGGCTGCTTTGACGACCGGACACGACACACAAAATCCGGACAGACGAGGCCAAAAGCGCAGCCGAACCCACCTGGCGTTTCAACTCCTCCTCCCACACCCCGCCCCAAGCAGCAGCACACGAACGCGAACCCTCTTCGCACAAAAGAGTCAGTTCGCTCCCGCACAACAACAGCAGTCAACTCTCTCTTTCCCTAGGACGCGCGGCTCTCTACCGTTCTCTGCGCCCTTCATCGCTTCAAGAACACACAAGCACCCTACACACACATACCCTACACACATACAAAGATGAAGAGGAAGGCCACTGCCGCGCCCGCCAGCCCTAAGCAGCCCAAGGTCGCCAAGAAAGAGACCGAAGAGAAGCAACTCGTCGTTATTCAATGGTACACACAGCTCGCGAGAAAAACACAAACCCCTAAAAGAACGAAAACGACGACCTCGAGGACGAGAACAAGTTTACTCACGTTTGTTTCTTCTTCTTCTTCTTCTTCTTCTTCTAGGTTGCGCGAGAACTACTACCTTGGCACTGGTGGCTCGACCCCCAAGGCCCTTCTCTTCCAGGACTACTTGGACATGTGCCGAAGAGAGAGTCTGGACGCCACTTCCAACTCAGCCTTTGGCAAGCTCGTTCGCACGTACGTGGACCTCCTCCTCCACCACCACTACACCCCCAATTCCACACACCCTTGGGTCGACCTCCTGTCGTCTTGTGTCTCACAGGAGTTTCGCTACTTCCCCGTTCTGATTGGTCGGAGTTGACCAATCCCAGCGTAACATTTAATTAATATTCATGTCTCCGGTGTGTAGGGCTTTCCCGGGCGTGCAGTCCAGCAGGAAGGGCCCACGCGGCGCTGCCAAGCACCAGTACAAGAACCTCCTGCCCATCGGTGAGGGCCCTCGCCTCGCCCTTGCCTCGGCCGATGCCGCCATGGCCCTCGCGCCCCTCTGCAGCGCTTCGTCCTCCGAGGAGGACGAGTACGAGGAGGAGATTTCGTCGTCCTACACCTACTCGGCGGCCTTTGGCGACTCTTCGTCCTCGTCCTCGCCGTCCGCGTCGCCGCACCACTACCTGGCCGCCCACTGCCAGCCGCCCTGCGCCGAGCTGCCTCCTCGGCCGGTCTACTTTGCGGGCGCGGGCGCCAGGGCCTCGTCGCCGCTCTCCTCGGCCCACGGGGAGGAGGGCCACGAGCTCCAGGCCCACGGGGCGTCCTCGCCGACGCTCTCCATCTCGTACTCGTCGACGCCCGCCTCGTCCCCTGTCGTGCTGACCTCGGCCGAGTGGATGCCGCCGATGACGGACAACGTTGTGCACCACCAGCAGCAGCCGTTCCTGGGGCCCCAGATGCAGCCCTGCCAGCAGCAGTGCTGCAGCGCGGCGATGATGGTGATGCCCTGGAACTACCGCTCCTCCTCCATGGGGCAGCTCGAGCTCGAGCAGGTCCCGTTGGACAGCAGCAGCAGCAGCAGCAGCGCCAGCTCGTCGTTCGACGACCTCCTCGATGCCTACGACGCCGAAGCGGCGGCGGCGGCCTCGGGCCCGCAGGGCATGTGGGACGGCGACGACGTCGAGTCCTTCTTCTCGCTCACGCCCGCCGCGGCGCCCTACCAGCTGTCGTCCGGCCACTACGCCTCGATCCCCGCGGTCGACTTTGGTGTCGTCGGCGGCCCTGCGGCCGAGCGACGAGACGAGGAGGCCCAGTTGATGTGGTGCAGCCGCTCGAGCGTGGAGGACATCCTCTCTGCCAGCAAGGGCGAGGAGTGGATCAGCAACCTTCTCCAGGGCTGCAACTGAACCAGCACATCAACAACAACAACGACGACGACAACGACGGCCACGACGTGGGCGAGTAAGAGGACGGCATAAGGGGCATGTAAAGAGGAGGAGGATGAGGACGCGATGCGGAGAGATCTCTCAAGCGCACTGCACACAACATGTACTTGTCGGGCAGTGCAGACACCACCACCACCTTTTGTAATCACAACAACAGCAAAATGCAATGTAAACTATTATTATTATCAGATAAGAATATTATTAGCCGGTTAGCCAGGCGAATGTTACGGTGACCATGAGTGCAACTAGGCGCCAATGTCACATACATCAAAAGTGAGCACGACGTTCTTCACCGAGGTGAAGCGGCACATGTTGCAGAGTTGCATGTGAGGTAGGTTTTACCCGATCTTACCCGTCACTACGTTATCACATTCGTGTCTGGTGCTCAGCAGCTGACTTCTTGTCTTGGCTCCAAACCTCCTGTTCCTCAGCAGAGCGGTGCCGGCCCTGGCGATGTCACGCAGCGAAAGTGAGCACGGGAGTCTGCACGTGGCATGCGACTTATGCTCCGCATCCTTATCGTGCCTCACATTTCACTCGCGTTCTTCATGTTCATCATTCTTCACACCAGTGAGATCGAATTGTATGAAGTGGTTGCCCTAAGGCTACAACGGCAGAGCCATTCCCTCCCTTCCGACAACAACACACAACAGCAACAATGCGAGTGCAAACGGCTGGTCCTGGCTCTTCGGGCTATGAGCCCAACCGTCAAGATCCTGGCAAGGCACTGCCTTCAGCGCGTGTGCAGGGTACCCGCGTGCAAGCTGCTGGTCCCGGCAGCAACGGCTACCAGCCCAACAAGGTGGATGTTGGCAAGTTCGCTCCTTCGGGTCACGTTCAGCCCGGCTTTGTTCGTGCTGGTGCGCTCCCCTTCCTGCTGTAAATATACAAAAATCTGCGTAAAGAGCTGACATTTATATAAATTTCACAGGATCGACGGCTTCTGGGCCTGGCACCGAGGTGCACCGTCAGGCCGCCTCGCCGGGCTGGGCCACAAACGTCTCCCGAGACCCTCCGGCCAGCGGATCGCCCCGCGCTGGTGTCGCTCGCTTTTGCTCTCAGTGTGGTCACCCCAACAATGGTGGTCGCTTCTGCTCTGAGTGCGGCACGCCGTTCTGATGCGTCACCCCATGCAGCGTTCAATGTAGATTATTACAATACATTTCATTACAAAGTAGAGCCCTCGACAGAGGCACAACACTCATTTTTCGTTTTCCTGCACTCTTTTCCTTGTTTGGAGGGCGCCGGCTTTTGCCTCAAGAAGCGCTGTTCTACTTACTTCAACCGCGACAACATGGTGCGTATCGTCGGCGGCAGCTATGCGGCATGGATAGCCACGGTGCTTTTGTGGGTGCCGTCGGTCATTGCTGTGTTTCTCTACTTCGGCTGGACCACAGACAAATACCCCTCGTACGAGCTTCAGCCGTTAGTGCTTTCGCGCGTTTGCTTACCAACACGTTCTCCTTCTGCACAGGTTCGACGGCAGGGTTTACACCTCCAGGGTACCCTCATACTGTTCTTCCGCATGCCCTCTTCCACCTCTTCTTAATCTTGCGTCTTCTGCAGCTTGATCCCGAGTACTTGAAGAAACTGTGGGACTACAGGCGCTCTACGTTCTCTTATCTGCTCGGTGCGCCAAAACTTCTTTCTGTGCCCCACGCCAACTTAGTCAGGGACTGATTGTTTGATCTGCTATGACTTCTGCTCAGCCATCGACTTCTTTGTGTGCGCTGTACGCGGCTCCTCCTTCGCTTGCTAGATGTCTGTTGTGCACCATACTGACCTTCTGTTGACTGTAGGGCCTTCTCTTTGCGCTCTACAGCGTGTTGTGCCTGAAGAAGGTTTGTCCGCACTCCGTCTGCTCGTGCCAGCTACTACAGCGTTCTAAGTCTTCTTGGTTTGCAGATCTTCAAGCACTCGCCCGGTCTAGCCAAGAACCTGATGGTCTACGCCTTCGTGGCAGCCACAATCCTCCCTATCTTTGAGTTCCTGAGGGACATGGGGTAAGTCTCCTGCCATCCTTGTCTTTGCAAGCCTACCTGTTTACTCATGCCTGTCCACCAAAGAGCTTATGAAGAGGCCTACAACTTGGCGGAAGAGGTGAAGGGGGCCTACAATCAGTCTCAAGAGGGCAGTGCCGCCGACTACAGCGCTCTTGAGATCAGCTTCCGCATGACCCAGGTACGGCTCTGCGACATCTTCACCTTCTCTACACAAGGCTCAACAACGCGTCTTGTAGGCGCAAAGCATTTGGATCTTCTCGATCATCTACCTCGCTGTGGGCCTGGCCCTGCTGTGCGCGTCGCACCTCTTCTGGAGCAAGCCCGACTTCCCCAACAAGAGACACGCTTTCTTGGGCATCTTCATTGCCCTCATCGGCTTCGTGTGCTTCGCACTGGAGATCGCTTCTTTCTTCAACGAGGACCTCCTCGTCGTGTTTGGCGTCGCCACTCTCTTCTGGGGCGTCGTTGCCTTCCCAGTACGTCTTCTTCTTCTTCATCTTCGTCTTCTACTTGGGCCAACGTGTATTTCTCAACTCTCGTACGACAGGTGTGGCTTGTGTGGCTTGGCATCCGCCTCCACCGCCTGGCCGCCACCGAGGTCCTCGGTGCAGGTCCTCACGCAGGGCACCGCACGGCGCCGGTGCACGATGAAGAAGACCTCGACCTGGAGATGGACCCCAACCTGAGGGTATGACGTTCTCTACATGTCGAAGGAGGAGGAGAAGATCAATAAAGAAAGAACTGAATAAGGCACGTGTCAAGCTCATGTTGTGTGGCGTCAACTGCCTCGTCGGGCTCGACCGCGAGCCCATCCGCCTCGGCGCGCGCCGCGCCAACCGCCCCTCTTCCTCTTCTTGCTGCTTGCCGAGGAAGAGGCCGAAGCTGAAGCCTTGGCGCGCTGGCGCTTGGGCGGCGTAGCCTCTTCGATCGCGTCGTCGTCGCCGTCGAGCTCGATGACCTCTCCCGCTACTGCTGTCGCCGCCATCGGCTCGTTCTCCTCGTCCTCGCCATACACGGTTCTCTTCTTGCTCGCTCGAGCGCCGCCTCGCGTCTTTCGCTTCTTCTCGCGGTTGAACTGATTCTGGTAGTCGTAGGGCAGTCCTTGGGTTGACCATATCGGCCTGTGTGGCGCATCGACGACCGTCATGATGAGCGCAATCGAGCGACGAGATGAGGAGGAATGAGGCACGTACTGAAAGTTGAAGGTGACGTCGTCATAGGTGTCCTCCTCCTCTTCTTCTTCCCCCTCCTCACCTCCACCTTCACTCGCGCCCGTCCTGGCGGACGTCGCGCGCAGGCCGCCCGCCGCGCGCGCCTCCTGCGAGTCTGGCACCAGCGTTTCGGCCGTGGTCGGCTTGGGCCTGACGCTCGAGGCCGTGGCCGTCGTCGTCGTGGTGGCAGACGCGGAAGCGCGTTTGACGACAAAGGGCGAGAGGGTTGAGCCGAAGGAGGTCGGCAGCTTCCGCGCGGGCTTGGTCGATGGCGCCACCAGCGGCAGGCGCGTCCTCGTCTTCTTCGTCGCCGCCGTTGTTGATGTGCTCATTGTTGTCGTCGTCTTCTTCTTTGTTGTCCTGTTCTCGCCGCTGGGGCTGGTCGCGGCCTCACAGGCGGCCATCTCGCGGAGGACGTGCTGCTCGAGCTCCACGCCGCGCCGGAAGCGCCGCTGGCACAACGGACACTCGGCCTCTTCCTCGTTCTCGCCGCTGCAGTCGATCTCTTCTTCCGCTTCCTCATCTTCTTCTTTACCTTCATCATCGTCCAGCACGACCACCTCCACGCCATTGCGGCGCGTAGACGGTTGTGGTTGTTGTTGTTGTTGTCGTCGCTGCTGTTGGTCGAGCTCGGCTTCGACGTGGGCCTGCAGCTGCTCGACGTTGACGAGCTTGCCGCACAGTGGACACGCCTCTTGTGCGCTGCCGCCGCCAGAGCCCGCGAGCGGTGACGGCGCTCGTGGCGGCGGGAGAACGCTCGTGGCGGCGCCTGCCGTCTTGGTTGTGCCGCCGATGATCTCGAGCGGACGGAGCTTGGGGTGGACCACCATGCCTCGCTCGCGGCTGCGCGTCTTGCGCGGCTTCTTATCCTTGGCCGATGCAGCCTCGCCCGCTGCAGATTCTGCAGCAGTTGATGGCGCATCGTTCTTATTTTGGGTGGCGTCTTTGGCAGGTTCTCCAAAGAGATCAGCCAGCAGCTCCTCCTCGCTGGGCGCTCTGAGGTTGGGTGCAGAGGGGGTCCGACCGGCAGCAGATGCTCGTGTCGTAGAGGACGAAGACGATTTGGTGGCCTTACGAAAGGGCCATGGGGCAAAGGCGTCATCGTCCTCATCTTCGCCGTCGTCGCGGCTGGTGTTCATCCCCTGCTGGGTGGCCAAGCTGCCAAAATCGAAGCTAGCATTTGAACTTTGGTCAGATGCTTCTACGGGTTCGCCGGCGGCAGGTCCCCGCAAAGGCCGCATCTCAAGCAGAGTCTCATCTTCCGATTCGTCCAGCACAATCAATGCAACGACGCTCTGCTCCTTCTCCATCGCCGCTTCAATGCCATCAACATGCCGACCTTGAAAATATGCCACGAAAAAGAAAGGGCGCGCAAAAGAAAAAAACAGCTTTTTAATTGTTTTTCTTTGCCGCAACGGTAACGGCCAGATCGTGTGCAATTGATCAGCCTGCTGGGCGCGCGACGTGTCTGCATTGGTCCGAATTGAGCCCCAATCGAGAGGCGAGGGATGCAACAGCAGAGAACTGGGCACCTGCCCCCACCAGGGGGCATGCCCCAACGCGCCGCAGGTGGCGGGCAGTTCACTTATGGGGTTGCTGCCAGTGGAGGAATTCCTGCAGCCTCTCCCAGCGGCGTAATGTACGGCGGCCCGCATCAGGCATCGACCGTCACCGATGCTCCCTCCTACATGTGCGTACTCCCCTCCCCATGCCTCAATTCGTATCCCTGAAAGGGCTTCAATTTTGCGCATCTTTTTACACTAATTAATTATATATCCCTTCTTGTGCCGTCCATTCTCTCCATTTTGCGCTTCAGGCCGTATGGTGTGGGCGCTGCGGGCTACCGAACAGCTTCGCCATCGCCCACCACCTACGGGATGCCCTCGCCCTCGTCGTCTGCCGCCTCGCCCTACGCCAACGCTGGTGCACCACCACCAACCGCTTCGTCGGCCGCCTCTTCTTCTTCCGCCTCCTCGGCCTCTGCCCCGCCCTCGTTCTACGCGCCCTACGGCGCCCCCGCTACGGCGTCCTCGCCCTCGTCGGGCCCCATCTCGCCCGCCGCTGCCGCCGCCGCCGCCGCCGCCGCTGCTGCCTACGGCGCCTCGCCCTACGCGCGGGGCCCGATGGCCCACCACGGCATGCCCATGTCGTCCCCGTCCTCGCCCGCGGCGGCGGCCATGCGCGTCCCGGTCCCGTCCCCGGGCATGCCGGCCGCCTCGCCCTTGCCCATGTCGCCCGGCGTGGCGTCGCCCGCGCCTTTGTCCTCCTCGGCCTCGTCGTCATCAGCGTCGTCGTCGTCGTCGGGCCCGGGCTCGGGCTCGACCTACACCGGGGCGCCGCTGAGCCTGCCCACGAGCCACATCGTCAAGCAGGAGCAGCAGCCCTACTTGCCGTCGTCCCAGACGGCCTGGGAGCAGAAGGAGCGCGAGCAGCAGTACTATCAGCAGCAGCAGCAGGTCCGCCAGCAGCAACTCCACCAATTGAAGCAGCAACAGCAACAGCAGCAACAGCAGCAATACGCGCACCAGCAATCGCACTACCTCGCACAGCAGCAGCAGCAGCACGGCCACGGCCACGGCCAGCAGCAGCAGCCGTACGGCGCCAATCCGCTGCCGCCACATCAGCAGAAGCAACAATTTTATCAGCAGAAGCCGATGCAGCAGCACCAGTATCAGCCGATGCAGCTGCAGCATCCACAAGCACAGGCACAGGCACAGGCACAGGTTCAGCCGCCGCCAGGGCCGGACGTGCATGGCGCGTTTGCGACGCGGGGCGACGCCGTGAAGCGGCTCGCGCGGGTCGGGTCGCTCCTGCTCGAGGCCAGCCCGCCGCTGCCGGAAGCGGCGGCCTTGGACGGCGAGGCGTGGGCCGCGACGCATCGGACCCGGTGCGCCGCGCTCGACGGCCGCATCGAGGCCGCCACCACCCGCTTCGTCTCCTTCCTCCAGGCCGAGGCCGGCGGTATTCACCCTCATCTCCTTGTTCATCTTCTTCTTCGTCGTCATCATCATCACCATCATCTTCTTGGTCGTTGTTGTGCTCACATGGGCGGGCGGGCGGACAGGGCTGGGCGAGGAGGACGAAGTGCTGCTCCTGCGACTGCAGTGCGCCGACCTGCAGCACGATATTCGCCTGGAGCGCGAGCGCGAGCAACGACTGGCGCTCCTCCAGCAGCAGCAGCAACAGCAACAACAACAGCAGTATATTCAACATCAACAACAACATCAACTACAACAACAGCAGCAGCAGCCATACCAGCATCAGCATCACCAACAACACCAGCAGCAGCAGCCACAGGGCGGCTACGCGGCCGCCATGTCGCCCTACCAGGGCTCAGATGGCGCTGCTGGAGGCTACCATCCTCTTCACCACCAACAACCACAGCCACAGCAACATCCTTCTACGCATCCTCATTATCCTCAGGCCTACGCTCCTTCTCCTTCTTCTTCGTCTTCTTCTTCTTCTTCTTCATCCTCTTCGTCTACTACTTCTTCGTCTTCTTCTTCAACTTTATCCACTTCGTCGCAGCCGCCACCAGCTTCGTCGTTCTCGACGACAACGTCGTCGTCGCCATCTCCCTACGCCGCCTATCCGCCACAACAACAACAACTCTATTCTCAACAGCAGCAGCAACACCTTCATCGCCAGCAGCAGCTCCAACAGCAACAACAACTTCAACAACAACAACAAACGCTACAGCGATCCTCGTCTTCTTCTTCGTTGTCTGGGCCGCAGCCATCGGCCTACGCGGCGGCGAACGGCCCACCCGCGTCAGCAGGAGCAGTGACCAACGCCGCCTCGATGGCGTCGCCCGCCTTGCCTGTCTCCTCCTCTTCGCCTTCGCCGTCGGTTGGTGGTGTGGCGGCCTCGTACGGCAACGTCTACCATCCGCCTCCTTCTTCAGCCTACTACCCGTGACACGGGAGGCCTCTCTTTCTTCCAACAAACAGACAAACAACAACAAGCTCGAGAGAGGGAGAAGGAACAGGAAGAGAGTCGTTGTTCTCGCTGCTTCTCCCTCTTGTTCTTCTTGCTCTACTCGCGGCGAACCATAATAAACCTCCCGTGTGTGTACAGGCGCAAATGGGGACTCTTGTCTGCGTGTAGCGCCTCTTGTAGTGGTTGGTGGCGTTGATGTGGCCACGTCGCGTAGCCGATGTCAATTCAACTCGAGGCGAGGCCTCCAGTACGGAAGCTTCTTGCTTGGTCCTTCTTCTTCTTGTTCTTCTGTCGGCTTCTTCGGGCCGGTGCGAAGACGGCGAGCGCCGGCACTGGCGGACTGCGGACTGGAATGGCAAGCATGTCGGGAGAAGCAGGCAAAACAATAAAAGGGCGCGCCGGCCAAATCGTCCCTCCATTGAACCACGAACATGCAGCAGGATCTCACTCACCTTTGCATCAACACCATCCGTGCGCTGAGGTACGCGCTCAGCCACTCTTGATGCACTCCGCGACCTTTGGATAATATACGAACGTTCAGAAATCGGTTGATCTGAATTTTGATGTAGATTGGACTTACGCGCTTTTTCTTCGCTTGCAGCGCTGACCAGCCCCAGGCTGCCAACAGCGGTCACCCTGGCGCCCCGATGGGCATGGCGCCCATGGCTCACATTCTCTGGACTGAGTTCATGCAGTTCAACCCAGCCAACCCCAGATGGGTATGTCATTCGCGATAATAGCCTAGCCTTTTAGAAATCTTGTTGCTCATTCACCTTCCTTCTGCTCCTTCAGGTGAACCGCGACAGGTTCGTGCTCTCAAACGGCCATGCCTGCGCGCTCCTCTACTCCATGCTGCACCTCACTGGTCATGACATGACCATTGACGATCTCAAGGTCTGCTCTTCTCTTCCTTCCTTTCCTCCTCCCGCACGCTCACATCAACACTCGATCCACAACAGAAATTCCGCAAGGTGGGCAGCAAGACCCCCGGCCACCCCGAGTCCTTCGAGACGCCCGGCGTGGAGGTCACCACCGGCCCCCTCGGCCAGGGTAACCTCTTCTTCCTCTACACCCCCCCCCCCTTCTTACAAGTGTGCGGGCGCTGACAACGCGACCGCGATGGTCGGATTCCAGGTCTGTCCAACGCCGTGGGCATGGCCATCGCTGAGCGCCACCTGGGTGCGCGGTACAACCGTGAGGGCTTCCCCATCGTGAGCAACCACGTCTACGTGTTCTGCGGCGACGGTTGCCTGCAGGAGGGCGTCACGTCGGAGGCCTCGTCCATCGCCGGCCACCTTGGCCTGGGCAACCTGATCGTGCTCTACGACGACAACCTCATCACCATCGACGGCGAGACCGACCTCTCCTTCACTGAGGATGTCAAGCGCCGCTACGAGGCCTACGGCTGGCACGTCCAGGAGGTGGCCGACGGCAACCACGATCTCGACGGCATCCGCCGCGCCATCGAGGAGGCCAAGAAGGTCACCGACAAGCCCTCCATCATCAAGGTCCGCACCACCATCGGCTTCGGCTCCAAGAAGGAGGGCACCGAGGGCGTCCACGGCAGCCCGCTCGGCGATGACGACCTCGCCAGCGTAAAGACCAAGCTCGGCCTCGACCCGGCCCAGAAGTTCCAAGTCCCCGAGGATGTCCGCAAGTTCTACGCCCAGTTCGCGACCAAGGGCCAGGATCTCCAGAAGCAGTGGGAGGAGCTCTTTGAGGCCTATGCCGCCAAGCACCCCGAGCTCGCCGCTGAGTTCCGCCGCCGCATGGCCGGCGATCTGCCCGAGGTCGGCCTTTCCTCCTCCATCTTCATGTTAACGATGATCCGAATCTCACATTCGACACCGCCGTGTGCAGGGCTGGGAAGCCGTTCTGCCCCTCAACAAGCCTGGCGGCGCCGAGGAGGCCACCCGCAAGTCCTCTGGTACCACTGCCATCATCTTTATCAACATCTTCATTTCCTTTAACTTCGCGGTGAACGCCACACAGGTGTGTGCCTGAACAAGCTCGCCGAGCTGCTGCCCGAGATCGTGGGCGGGTCGGCTGACCTGAACCCGTCGACGCTGACGTACCTGACCTGCTCCAAGGACTTCCAGAAGGAGACGCCCGAGGGCCGCAACATCCGCTTCGGCGTGCGCGAGCATGCCATGTCCGGTACTCGACCAGCACACAACCATCTTCATCTTGCTCATCACCATTTTGACCGTCATCTTCTTCTTGTTGTTGTTGTTCTTGTTGGTGAATGACAGCCATTTGCAACGGTCTGGCTGCCTATGGTGGGTTCATCCCGTTCGGAGCGACGTTCCTCAACTTCATCGGCTACGCGCTGGGCGCCGTGACGCTGTCGGCGCTGTCGCACCTGCAGGTGCTCTACATCATGACCCACGACAGCATCGGCCTCGGCGAGGACGGACCCACGCACCAGCCCGTGGAGAAGTTTGTCGTGTGCCGCTCGACCCCCAACCTCCAGTTCATCCGCCCGGCCGACGTCACCGAGACCGCCGCGGCCTACATCGCCGCCCTCCGCAAGAAGCAGGGCCCCACCGTCATGGCCCTCTCCCGCCAGGTATCACTCGCTCGCCATTAGCCCGTTTTATTCGCTTTCCATTTGTGCTGCTGTTGCGTTGCAACAATACTAACCCCACGTGTGGCGGCGACGAATCAGAACCTGCCGCCGCAGAAGGGCAGCTCGATCGAGGGCGCGCTCAAGGGCGCCTACACCATCGAGGACGTGGAGGGCGGCCAGCCCGACGTCATCCTCGTGGCCACGGGCTCGGAGGTGCCCATCGCCGTGCAGGCCGCCGAGACCCTGAGGTCGCAGGGCAAGAAGGTCCGCGTCGTGTCGATGCCCTCGTGGGAGCTCTTCGAGGCCCAGAGCAAGGACTACAAGCACTCCGTCTTCCTCCCCGGCGTCCCGGTCGTCTCCATCGAGGTCCGTCTCTTTCCTCCTTAATTCTATAATTTAAATCATTTTGTTATTTAAAAAGTATTATCTTTCCATTTATATATGTATTAATATTATTACCATAGGCTGGCAGCACGCTGGGATGGGATCGCTACGCGCACGCCTCGGTCGGCGTGGACAGGTTCGGCGTGTCGGGCCCCTACAAGGATGTACGTCTTTCTTCCTCTTCTCTCTTCCTTCTCCTCGTTATCGCCACCGCCACATCGACAACATCAACTTTGACTTCTCACGACAACATAACAACAACAACAGGTCTACAAGTACCTGGGCATCACGGCCGAGCATCTCGTGGAGAAGGCGCAGGCCGTGCTGACCTACTACGCCAACCACCCCGTGCCCACCCTCATGCGCCCGGCCTTCTAAGTAGCCTGCGACTCTCTCTCCCTCTTCCTCAAGGAGGAGGAGGAGGAGGAGGACGACACCCCAATTGCTCATTAAAGGGTCCCATACTTTCATTTTCCTCTTCCCTCTTCTTCTCCTAAAGCCCAGCGCGAGGTTCCTCTGTCCTCCTCGTCCGAGGCGGTCTGTTGGGAGACCAACGCGCACCGCATCGAGGTAGTCAACGTGCTGGGGCATCGGCGCTTCATGCGTGACCTGCTCGCGGGCACCGGCCCCCTACGCCGACGTGGCCCTGCTGGTCGTCTCGGCCGTTCTCTACGCTGACGAGCGTGAATGTTGGGGACCCTCACTTCCTTACCTCTCCTCATAAGTAAAGACCAATTAATGCCAGCGACATCCATCTCTGGAGTAGCTGATGATGTTCATGAACCATGACGGCTGTCTAAACGTTGGGACCATCATCGAGGTACTGAGTCTTGTCACGTCTCGTCCCCGGACAGCGCTTCACGGACATCGAGGGCACCCGCGGCTCGTTCGCTCGTTGTGTCAAGGGAACAGCCTGTAGGCCGCACGAGGGCCACGATCTCCTAATGGCCGATGATGGGAGCGTGGCGGTGGTGGCACGGCGGAAGAAGCGGACGAGGTAGTGGAGCGCTGTGGCGCCGTCGGCCGCCGTGGCGAAGAGCGAGGCGCCGTGGTGGATCAGGCACTCGAAGACGGCGACCTGCGCGTGTGGGACGGGCTCCAGCCCTGCTTGTCGGGCTTGTTGAGGTCGGCCTTCTTGGTCTCGACCAGCTTATGCCAGGGGCCGAAGAGTAATTGAAGAAAAAAAAGTGATTTTGGATGATTAAAATGGCAATTAGAGAGATGAGATGTGATGTGCGTTTTAATTACAACAAGCCCAAGGGCCGTAAGGCAAAATTGATGACGATTCACGCGTCATGTTGGGTCAAGGGTTAAGGGATGAAGACGTTCGGCGATTACTGTGAGAAGATGCTGCCGCGGGCGCCGCTGTTGACGCTGCGCTCACCAGGACGGCCGTACTTGGCGTAGATCTCGGCGCGACGCGTGTCGGTCTTGGGCGTGCGGGTGCCGAGAAGGCGGTCCATCTCGGCCTCTTCGGCCTTGATCTGGGACCACGACTTCTGTCGGTCGACGATGTGCCGGAGCCTTCGCCTCTTGCGGCAGTAGCAGCAGCAGCAGAAGCAGCAGAAGAGGAACAAGAGCAGACCCGCGGCTGTGATGCTCACGGAAGCCCAGAAGATGGCCTTACCGTTGGCTGTGAGAGGAAGAATATCGTCAGCCAATGTGCATAACAATTTGAGGAGTAGAAAAAATGAAACAGGAATCAGGTTTAAGTCATGAGTTTGTCGGCATTGCTCAAGAGAATTGCTTCTCTTGGGCCCTTTGTAGTCGAAATCACTAGCATCATGTAAAATTGTAAAAGAGGTAAAAAGATGGGAAACGAGACGCACCCTTGCATTGGCGCCACCGCCAGTCCGCACAGCCGTTGAAAGGGTTCTCATCGGGGCCCCAAACGCCTCCGTCGACGCACTTGCTGTCGCTGTCGCACCACACGCACGCCCACTGTTCGGTACAGTTGCCGCAGCCGGTGTAGTTGGCACATTCGAGCTTGGGCTTGGGAGATGGCGTCGCGGTGGCGTTGGGAGCAGTCGAATTCGAGGGAGTGGGAACAGCCGAGACTGTGGCGGAAGGCGATGGCGAAGTCGTCACGTTGGCCGCTGGCGCCGGGGTGTGAGATGGCGAGGGCGAAGGAGGCACAATGGAGTGGCTAGGGCTAGGGGATGACGGAATCTCGGATGTGGACGGGCTTGGGGATGAGCTTGGGACCGGAACCACGGATGTGGACGGGCTTGGCGATGCGCTTTCCTGGGCCAAGGCAAGGCACACAAGGGCGGCCAGCACCGCAAAGAAGAGCTTACGCATCATCATCATCGTCGTAGCGCGATGTGTGGCGTAATGTTTGGCGTCGAAAAGACGATTTGTTATGTGACTAGTGGTGTGCCGGCGCGTGGGAAAGAAGTGTGTTTGCCAGCCCTTCGCCCTTTCTTCTTTCGAAAAATTAAAATCTTTTCATTTGCCTTTCCGGGCTCCGGTTCTCCGTGAATGGCGAGCAAAAGTCCAGCGCTGATCCCGCACGCCACCATTGGCCGCGGGGCTTGACTTCTTCTTTCTTGGCTCGAAGTAGTGGAAGTAGAGGAATTGATTGTTGATGATGATGTTAATCTTTCTCTACTTTTTTTCTTAGGACTTGACTGTACTACGAGGCCTGGTTGGAGGAGGAAGAGGAGGAAGACGATGAGGACGACAAGAGGCCGCTGAGGCTCCAGGCCGTCTTTGGTCGTTCGGCCTTCTCCTCGGCGCCCCCCTCCCGCGGGAGTTTGAAGAAGGTCAGCAGTGTCCCGCGGTCGATGCACTCCTCCGTGACGTCCTGCATCCTCAGCCTGTCTTGCCGCTGCACACATGTCGACGACGAAGATGAAGATGAGACAGACTCTCTTCACGGCTTCTTTCGAGGGCCAACGTACCACTGGCGACAGGAAGAAGAGCTTGTCGACAAACTGCTTGATCTCTTGCGTCTTGTCTCGTTCAAACGTCACGCCGCGCGACGACCTCGTCTGGTTGAACAGCCTACAGCATTCATGAACAACAACAACAACAAGGTCTTGTCAGCGCGCCTCATAATGACGAGAAAGGGATGATGATGATGGGCGGTCGTGGCGATGGTCGTACCCGAGAAAGGCGTGGAGGGCCTTCTCGCACTGCGGGCGGGTCAGCTCGCCCACGCTCTCGGTGTCGAACATCTCCAGGCAGACTGCAAATCGCACCAGGCCAACCTCAATGAGAGCCCACCCACATCATCCACTGCACACCACACAAAGAAGGAAAAGGTTGTCTCGAGACGCACATTGGAAGCGGTCCCGCGTGGAGCCCTTGCACAGGCGCGACACGCCCACGGCAAAGTCGATCACGTCGAGTGCGTTTTGCTTGTGGCGGTCAAACGCCTGTGAATGCCACGTTTTAGAATAAATCATGAATTTATAATAGAAATAAATCACTTATTATTATCAAAAATTATATTGAAATAAATGAAGAAAAATAAATAGGAAAAGGCGCG
>NAVB01001000.1:0-15607 GCA_002179805.1 Acanthamoeba lenticulata
GGAGGAGTACACAGCCCTCATCAAGTTCGTGCAGATCAACAAGGAAGCTGATAACGACTGGTTCACCCTCGAGGCGGCAAACAAGTTGGGCACGCGATGGAAGGGCAAGTGCTGGTTCATCCACAACTACTTGAAGTACTCGTTCGATCTCCAATTCGAGATTCCTGTGGGCTATCCGCAGACCCCCATCGAGCTGCAGCTTCCTGAGCTTGAGGGCAAGACACCCAAGATGTACCGAGGCGGCAAGATCTGCCTTACCGTGCACTTCAAGCCTTTGTGGGCTCGCAACGTGCCTCACTTTGGCATCGCGCATGCCCTGGCCCTCGGTCTCGCCCCTTGGCTGGCTGCCGAAATCCCTGACCTTGTTTCGAAGGGTCTCATCGAACCAGAGACGAAATAGGAGTACTGTCTCTTCCCAAATGCACCTCCATCTCCTTCGCCCTTGTGATGGCAAACTCTTTTTATTTTTGGTGTATGTTCATCTTCTCTCAAGCCAAGAGAGAAGTTGGTGGCGAGGTACAACCGCATCAGCATCGCTTGATGAGGAAGATTGGAATGCGCACCCGCGGGTCGATGCGGCCGAACGACATGTGGAAGCTGACCACCAGGAGGTAGGTCTGGTGGAAGGTGGCCGTGTTGAACAACGACTCGCCCAGCACGTCGCTCCAGCGCACCGGGTACGTCAGCTCCACCCCGCGCAGCATCTCGCCCGCGTCGACCTGCACATGGTAGATCCGCTTCTCGCCCAGCCGCCCGGCTCGTCCCGTGCCGCTGCTGCTGGTGCTGGTGCTGGCGCCGCTCGTCGCGCCGCGTCGGTTGGCGCCCGGGTCGCCCGCTAGGCTGTTGCGTCGGCGCTGCATGAAGGCCTGGACGTCGGCCGGTGGCGCCTGCGCCTGCGGCGGTGGCGGCGGCCCGCCTGCGCCACCCAGGCTCGACCGGCGTAGGACCGCGTGCGTTTGCGATGGCATGTGCGAGGATGATGGTGATGAGGAGGACGAGGAAGAGGATGAGGCCCCTTCACCGCCGGCGATGCTGTTCCGCCGTCGGCCGGGCAGCGGCGGGCCGCCGGCCGCCGACGTCCCGCTGTCGCTGCCGCTGAGGCTGCTGCGCCGACGTCCGGCCCACGCTGGCCGCTCGAGGTTCTCCGGGCTCGAAGAGGATGAGGTGTCGCCCTGCGGGTGGTTGTCGTAGAGGTCGTCATCGTCTCCCTCATCCAGCTCCACCTCCTCGACGACCTCTTCGTCCTCGTTCCCGCCCTCGTTGTTGTTGTTGCTTTCGTTATCGGCCTGCTGCTGTTGCTGCTCGAGGCCGGCGTCAGGCTGGTCCTGGTTGTGGCCTTGGGCGGCGACGAGCTGCCACCGACCGATGCCGCCGGCTCCGCGCTTGACGATCTCGCGGCAGACCTGCGACTCGCCCAGGATCTCGAGGACGGTGACCGACACGGCGTGCACGCGCGACTTGGAGCACCGGTTGTCGATGTTGCACGTGATCGTGATCGACTCCTCGTCGAGGTAGAAGAAGGTCTTGTCCAAGTGGGCCTCGAACCGCGCCCTTCGGTCGCTCTTCATCAGGAATCGCTTCTCGACGGCTTCGTGCGCCGGTGCTGTGGTGAAGATAGCGATCAGCACGAGGAGAAGAAGAAGGTGATGAAGTGAAACACGTACAGCCGGCGACACGCTCGACGCGGGTCTTGAGCTTGCGGCCCATGCGCTTGCTGTTGTGGAGCAGGAGGCTGTGCTTCATCGACATGACGTTGCTGTGCGGGAAGGGCAGGCCCAGCACGACGCATGCGTAGTACTCGACGCGAAAGTAGCTGCCCGACTTGGGCATCATGCGCAGGAAGGTGGGCGGCAGCCGCTGGTCGAGCAGGCTCTTCTTCGGGAAGGCGAACTTGATCGGGTACCTGGTGACGTTCATCTTCCACAATAAGTTTTAAAAAATAAAAATAAAAAAAAATAACAATTTAAACGAAAAGTAATGTGAAGCCGAAGATGGTGAGGGAAGGAGACCTGTAGGTGCCACGATAGAGCGTAAGGGTCTGGCGCTTGCGCTCTTTCCAAGGAGTGTCGCCCAGGATCGGGACGTAGAAGCCCAGCACGGGCCGTTTTGACTTGCGTATGGCCTGGAGAAGGTGGCGTGTAGCACGATGAGCGTAGGAACAACGAAAAGAAGAGGAGGGCAACGTACGTTGCGGGCGGCGTCGTAGGCACGGAAGGCCTCTTCGCCGTAGACCATGAGGTAGAGGCCATGCGTAACGACCTTTTCCGAGCGTACGTTGATGGTGACCTCGCCCATGATGAACTGGTCGGGCTCGTTGGTCTCCTGGCATTCAAATACGGAGGTGGTGAGATTGAGGAAGAGCTCGTTGTCGGTGCCGCCCAACAGCTTCCTGATCTTCTTCTTGCCCTTGCTCTTTTTCTGCTTGACCACGAAGGTGAGCTTGTAGCGGTCCATCCATGTCAGCTGGTCGTTGCCCCACTTCCTGCGATTGGCCTTGTAGGGATTGTGCTCCAGGTGGTGCTTCTCCTTCGAGTGCTGTACGCGATAAACATATGTTGAGACTTGGCTCGTCCTCAACGTTGAAAGAGGAGCGGGGAAGGGGAGGAGCGCACGTAGTAGAGGTCGCGCCACAAATGATCGTCTTGGGAGACTTCGCGCAGAAGCGTACAGGTCTTGCCCACGTTCAACAAGTCCATAGCTTCCAAGTACCAGAAGATGCGGAACAGAACCTGGCGTTGAAGAAACACCAAAAACAAGTTAGCAAGAAGCTTCAATGTTGCGGGCAGGCCGCGGAGTGCGGGCACGAACCTCTCTTGGAAGGTGGGTCAGGATGAGAAGCATGTAGTAGTTGGCGTCGCCATACTCGACTTCCTTCTCTTCGACTCTTTCCTTGCCCTTGCCCTCGACAGAAGACGTGGTTCCCGCCGTGGCATCGCTCAGGAGGTTGGTTGCCGAGCCGTTGGGGGTGGCCGGAAGGGCCTCCATTTGTATCTCGTTGGGCGAGGCCTCAGCGCCCACGGGGCCCATGGCCTTAAGCATATCGCGCTCGAGGTGAGCTTGTCGCACGGACTCCATGTCCTCGAGTTCGAAGGCTTCGCCCTTCAGCTGAGCGCGCTCGAGTGACTGGGCATAGTTGTCCGGGCTGGTGGAAGCAAGGCTCAAGAACGACTCTGCGTCGTCATCAGTGTTCATGCCATCCTGCGGAAGGCCTTCTCCCTTCTTGCTGCTCTTTGTGAAGAACGTCTTCTTTGTTCTCTTTTTAATGGAAGAGGACAGTGAGCGCATCATTCTGCCGTTTTCGTTCTGTGTTCGCTTTACTTCGCCGCTTTCGTTCTTTCTTAGCTTGCTCGTCCTGGCGACGGTGACTACTCGAGTGTAACAGTGGGGGTAGTGTTGGTGGTATGAAAGTGTGTGTGTGTAAAGCTCTGCGGGTGGGTGAGCGCCCGTTGCCTCTGCGCCGGAGCCGCCACAGCTCCTCTGTGCCTCAGAGTTGAAGAGGCGTAACAGAAATTTAGGCATGGGCCTGTGCGAAATTTCCGACGAAACAAAATCAAACGCCCCAGAGCTTGCCCTTGCCTTGATCGTCTCGCCCCGTTTTACCGGGCAGGATCCTGTCAGCTAAGCTCTTTCCTCGTGACTGGATGTTCTGCTCTCGCTCGTTTTTTGAAAAGTGGTCGCATACGAGGATCAGGCTTACCGCAGGGTGGAACATGTTACAGAGCCATTTCCTTGTCCATTTGCCTTTTTCTTTTGTTTGTTTCTCTTTAATATTCATCTTTTTTAATTATTTATTATGGTGTGTAGAAAAGGCCATGCGTTGTGGTTCCTCGTGGTTGTGATCGCAGTGTACCTCCACGCCCCTGGTTCCGGACGACCACTCGTTGCATCTGCTGCTGAGTTGAGTGTCTCTCCTTCTGCGGAGCAAGAGTGTCAATCGTTGCAGCCACAACTTCGCGTGAACAAGCAACTGCTGCCCCTGGCTCACGTGGACACCCGTGCCAACAAGTGCTCACTCCCTCACCTGCTCAACTTCAACGATTTTGCTTGAATCTTCACAAAACTCAAGTCTCACTTTCCGGCTGGCAGTGTAACTGTGGTGGTCGAGTGGCAGCTGGACGTCACCGTCCCTACGTTCTCGTTGAAGGCACGTTGCTGCTTGTCTGCCACATGTGAACGTGTTCATCCAGTGCGGTCGCTGAACTCACGGCGCCACAGAGCGAAGAGTGTCGTTTTCTGGTCCGCGTGACGGACGGCCTCCCGCCAGCCCCCCTTCGTGTTCCCTCCGAGATGGCGCCCTTGTTTACCACAACACACAACCAGGTACGTGTCTGTCCACAAGTCGGCCTGGGCGTGGCTACCTTGGCCTGACTTGCTTTGGCCCAAATTCCCAGAGCTTGGTCCACCGCGAACACGCGTTCACGCTGCGCAGGGCCGAGGCGGGCAAGCCCTTCTCGCTGCGCGACACTTGGACCTACACTTTGCTTCTGCAGCCGATGTCCCTGAGTCCGCTCAACGACAGCCTGCGCGTCGCGCTGCCTCTGCCTCATCTGGCTCTCTTCTCCGTCCTGCCAGGTAAACGTCATTTGCGGTGCCGCGTCAGACATGTCTGTGTCTGTGTGTGGTTGAAGTGTACGTGTGCTTGACTTGTCGTTTGTCGCCGATCGTGGCCTTTTTGGCACAGAGGGCGAGGCCGTGGAGATAGCTTCGGCCGTCCCGGCCGCACCGGTCGAACTCACGGTCAGCCTCTACTACGCGCCGCCGGCCATGTCCGTGCAAACCGCGCTGGGTCTCTCAGTGGCGTGCGTGGCGCTGGTGCTCGTCGGGTATCTCCTCGTCGCCCGCCGGCTCGAGTCGGTGGTCAGGGCACGCGAAGAGGTGCGCGAACTTTCCTCTTCTTCATTCTTCTTCATTCTTTTAATTTGGTGTCCCAGGCAAGTCAAATGTGCGTTTCTCAGAGCGTGACCATCTAAGGATAATACTCCCCGCCACACACAATCAAAATTGACACGCTCAGGTGCTAAAGGCGAAGCAGAAGCGGCACGGTGGCTCCTCAGTAGTTGTGCCCAGTAAACCTGTGACGACGCCCAACAACACAACCGATCAGGCCACTACAGCGTTGTCATCAGTTGCGCCGGTGTCTCCGGACACTCGTGTTGTGGACCACCCTTCACCAAGTTCGTCCGAGGAGCCGGTGCCGTCGTCGTCTGGGCCATACCGCTTCAAGGCCAAGGACACGCGCAAGCGGTTCACGCGAACACAGCCAGGCGCTAGTGCCCTCGACTTCTAAGCGTGCCGGCCCAACATATTTTACACAGATTAATCCACAAAGAACAAGTTCCTTCCCTCGCCAGACTCGTTCGGGGCGCGTGATGATCTGGATGATTTATTCCCAGTGATCTATTTCAGGGACTCTCATATATTGTCCTGACTGACGGGTAACACATCAGCCATCGCGTCATCCCCGCAAAATCACAGGCCATCTCCACTAGGACCGGTGAACTGGCCAATAAGGCAGCGTCGACTTCCCTTAAACAGGCTTGTCGATCAACCAACCACTGGCCAGCGAACCTGGCGATCGCCAGTTTACGGTTCGTACCTGCCAATTTTCCGTGCTTGGCCTGCCCGGCGAGCCGAGCACGTTTCGCCTCCCGTGACTATTCGTGCACAAAAAAAGGCACCCAACTGGGCTCGTGTGTGCGGCTCTGGGCCAGCCAGTCCTAAGGCCACGACAACAGCCATCAGGGTCATCACACAGTTCCGCACTCCGCTCATAAAAAATGACCTTGACTTCGAAACCTCTCTCTCTCTCTTACACTCTCCGCCCAACAAACAACATGCACCAAGCCCCCTTGTATTCTTCACAGCCACACGGCACATGGTTTGGCCCATCTTTGTCAAACACTTTGTCCAGAGTCGCTTCTCTGTGCCCGCAGCCGAGCTACATCCCTTGCTCGACGATAGAACTGTTGCACTCTTCGCCCTTGCCCTATGACGACGTACGTCGCAAGCCCTTCTCGTTGCCTAAAGCAATTGAGGTGGATCTCTTGCTGACCTTTGCTCCATGTGTGCTGCAGCTCGCCGCCTCGGCTTCAAGTCTGAGCTGGCTAGCTCACAAGGCCCAGCGGTCGCCCCTCTCGCTCGACGAGTGGCAACAGTTTGTGCGGACGACGGAGCAGCTCAGGCGAACCTTCTCCCAGCTCCAAAGCCACGACGCGTCTCGCCAGCGCAGCCCGTCGCCATCGACTATCTATACGACCACATCGACATCTTCCTGTTGCAGCACACCGTGCTTGTCATCGCCGATGTCATCTCCATCGCCCTCGCCCATAAACACGCCACGCCATCGCAGCGGCTTTATCGACGAGACGATCGTCGAGGAGCAGAAGTGCGCTTCGCATCTTATCGACAACTTTCCTTCGCACGCCAGCACCGTGGTCCGCAAGCGGAACAGGCAACGAGGCGGGGTCAAGGAGTGCATCCATTGTGGCACCACCGAGTCGTCACAGTGGCGAAGAGGCCCCTTTGACAAGGCCAAGTACGTCGTCGTAGCCCTCACCACAACTTCGAAGCGGAAAGCTAATCGTTTGCTCTTCTCGCAGTTTATGCAATGCTTGTGGGTTGCGCTACAGCCGCAACTTCGCCAAGAAGCAGCGCCAGCAGCAGAAGGCCGATCGGCAGCTGCAAGTGGCCCAGGCCCGCCACCACACCCCGGTCATGCAAACCGACGTAGAGACATCAAAGACCACAAGCGCGCGATCGGACATCTACGCGCTCCTCAACTGATCCCCTTCGGTCTGGTGGTCAAGTCGACCACGTGCCACAATCTCCACGCATTCCTGTCATGCCATTTGACAAAAATGCAAGAGAAAAGAAACGTTAAATATTTTTGTATATTTTCCACGCTGGAGTTCGCGTCACGCATCGATTCCGTTGAGAGGAAGAACAAGTGTAGCAACATGAAGGTTCTCTTCGCGATGATAGCCACTCTCGTTCTGTTCGGCTTGCTTGTGAGCATGGCTGCGGCCAAGCCCAAGCGACAGGAGCCTCATTACAAGGATGGCCAGCACAATGAAGCCGCCCACGCCAGTGAGGACAAGCTCACCCCTTCTGAGATCATTGAGAAGTCTATCTCGGAACATGATGTTATGATTTTCTCGAAGAGGTGAGCTTCCTCCCCAGATCTTGTTCTGTGGTCTTCGTGTCCTAAGACTTTTTTTCATCTTTAGCTATTGCCCCTACTGCAAGAGGGCCAAGCAGCTCTTTGAATCCAACAACATTCCTTTCCATGCGCTGGAAATGGACATTCATCCCCAGGGCGGAGCCATTCAGCAGGCCCTTCTCGGTTCAGCCCTCCTCTCTCCTTTCCTTTCATCTTTCATATCAGCTCATTGTCGGACGCGTTTCGTGCCAACAGAGAAGACCGGCCAGAGGACTGTCCCCAACATCTTCGTCAAGGGTACACTCTCCTTCTCTCCCTCTCTTCCTCTTAGCCCGGCGCGCTCACGCGAATTGCGTGTTTGCACTCCTGCCCCTCCCAGGCCAGCACCTGGGCGGCAGCGACGCTGCGCACGACGCGATGAAGAGCGGTCGCCTCACCAAGATGCTGGAACAGTAGCGCTTTCCATGCGAATGGGCCCAGAGGGTGTTTTGTTTTTTATTTCAAACAAAACAACAAAACGCATCATCGTAAAGCGTAGTGGCACCTCGAGGTGTGATGCCTGATAAGACTTTGGTTGGCGCGGGACCTTTCGACCTAATGCCCATATAACGACGCCCAGTGGTTCGCGTCGTGTTCACTGTGCTCTAAGTAGTGGGCTATTTTAGTGGTCTCTATTCCCATTTGTTGCAGTGTGTCACTACAATGCAGGAGTTCTGCTTTTACACGACCTCCGCTTCGTTTTCTTCTCACTTGCGCCCAACCTCCGCCAGACGCACACCTCCCTTCACATGTTTACTCTCCTACGTGCCCTTGTCGTACTCGCTTTTGTCGCGGTCGCCGTCGGCTCCGACTTCGCCTTGGAGGGCTGGTGTTTGGCCTCTTCGCCGTCTGCACTCGCGAATGTCTCTGACGCTCAGATCCACGACGCCGTCGCGACGGCGTTTGCCGGGTACGCACTCCGTAATTGATATCACCGGGATGTCCAGTTTGCTGAAGAAACTGCTCACTCCCTTCTTGTTGGCAATGCAGCTACTCGTGGGAAAACCAGTACCAGCTGACGAGGCACAACACAAGCTTCACCGTCTCTTTCATTGTAACCAATGTCTCCGACAATAGAGGTACAATTAATATTTTTTTTTCTTCTTTTTGCGACATTGGCCTCACACCCCTTCGTGTTTTTTTGTCGTGGACAGTGCTCCCTGCCCTCCTCATAACCGCAATTGCGCCCCCGTGCGCCAACGTGTCCGCAACGGCCTCTCTAGTTACTTTGAGCAGTGCGTCGCCCTCGTTCACGCCTTCTCCCACGTCTAGTCCGGCAACGCCTTCGCCTTCACCGTCCAGTACCCCTTCTCTCTCTCCCTCGACTTCCACCACCCCGTCTCGCCCTCCCTCGCCTTCTCCCTCGATTTCCACCACGCCGAGCAGAAGCCCTTCCCCTTCGACAACTCCCTCGAACAGCGCAACGCCTTCGCCTACCCGAACTTCGACGCCCTCGCGCAGCGGCTCTCCGACCACTACCCGTTCTCCCTCCCCCTCGACTTCCACCACGCCGAGCAGAAGCCCTTCCCCATCAACGACTCCCTCGAACAGCAGAACGCCTTCGCCTACACGATCTTCGACGCCCACGGTCAGCACCACGCCGTCCAATACCCGTTCTCCCTCTCCCTCGATTTCCACCACGCCGAGCAGAAGCCCTTCTGCATCAACGACTCCCTCGATCAGCAACACGCCGACCAATACCCCTACTCGCTCTCCCTCGCCGACCAGAAGTCCTTCTGGCTCTCCCTCATCGACCATGAGCCCGCCCCCATCGCCGACTCCCTCCTTTAGCGGGACGCCCAGCGTTACGCCAAGCTCGACGCCTTCTCCCTCAACGAGTCCCTCGAGCAGCCTAACGCCTTCTTGCTCGCCCTCGCCCTCGACGAGCAGCGCGCCCAGCACGACCCCGACGTCGTCTCCTGACCCGTCCCCCTCGCTCACTTCTTCTCCTTCGTCGTCGCCGTCCTCCTCGGCCTCACCGTCCTCTTCCGCCACGCCATCTGCCTCGGCCACGCCGTCTCCCTCGGCTACGCCGTCTGTCTCAGCCACGCCATCCTCATCGGCCACGCCGTCTGTCTCAACCACGCCGTCTTCCTCGGCCACGCCATCTGTCTCAACCACGCCGTCTGTCTCGGCCACGCCGTCTGTCTCGGCCACGCCGTCTCCCTCGGCCACACCGTCCTCGTCGGCCACGCCGTCCATCTCGGCCACGCCGTCTCCCTCGGCCGCGCCGGCCTTGGACTTGAACGTGCTGCTCTTTGGCTGCGAGGACACCCGCTACGCCTTTGATGTGGCCAACGGACAGGTCGAGGGTCGGGTCGCCGTCCGCGGCGGCCTCCGCGCGCTCAGCTACAGCATCGGCTCGGGCATCCGGCCTTGTAACGCCAGCGTGCCCGCCGTCATCGTGGCCGGCGCCGCCGTCCAATTCCGGGGCGGCCTCCAGTGCGGAACCCTCGTCGTCCAGGATGGCGCCCAGATCGTGGCCCTTCCGGGCTTTGCCAACTCGAACGGGCTGCGTGTGGTGTCGAGCGTGGCCAAGGCCACTGGGATCGACTTTGTGGCGCAGGAGGCGCGCTTCTCCGAGGCCGCGGCTCAAATCTGCGCCGCCAACAACGGCGTGGCGGCCGTGGTGTCGCCCTGGCGCGAAATCACCTTTGTCGGCACGACCGAGGCCGAGCAGGTCTTCACGGTGCTCGCTCAGGACTTGCGCGTGGCCTCGTCGGTCCGCTTCAGCTTCCCGCGGCCGGCCGCCGTCCAGAGCGTGGTCGTGTCCGTGCTGGGCGGCGACAGCGGGCTGACGCTGAGCAACTTTGGGATCAACAACGGCGGCGTGTCTGGCGCGCGGATCACTTACGTCGTGTGCTCTGCGCCTCATGTCGTCCTGCGCGGCGTTGGGCTCGAGGGCCACCTCGTGGCGGTCAATTCCCGTGTCACGCTCGAGAACGGCCAAATCAAGGGCAACATTGTCGCGCAGACGCTCTGCGGCTCGGGCAGCGCTGTTCGCGTGCCGGACATCATCGTGCCCGCACCCTCGGCTTCGCCCTCCAGATCGCCCTCGTCTCTCCCTTCGCCGTCAGCCTCGAGCTCGCCGCTTCCCTCGCCTTCGGCCTCGAACTCGCCGCTCCCTTCGGCTTCGCCGCTTCCGCCGGTGGAGAACAGGTGCGCCCGCGTCCAGCTGGAGTTCAAGTCCGCCGTGCCTTTCGTGGCGGTCTACAACGAGTCGGCCTTTGGCCCGAGCCTTGAGGAGGCGCTCCTCGCCCACTTCGTATGGGCGCAAGTCGACGTCCAGGAGTTCCTGCTCTCACCGTCGAGTGATCCCGACACTCTGTCGCTGTCGTCGACCGTGTCCTTTGGGGTTGAGGCTGGCAACGGCAAGCCCAACAACGTCCTCGCCGTCGCTTTGAACAACGCCATTGGTCAAGTGGTCGATGAGGAGCCCAATGCGCCCAGCAGCACGGCTTGGACCTTCACCCCCTGCTAACTGCTCCAACAGGTCGAACATGCAGCAGCAACAAGAAAAATCATAAATAAACAAAAAAAAATTGAATTGGAACAAGTTGTTTCTCTTGTGCAGAGTCCTCACAGGCCGGCAGGCAGGATGTTGAAGTTGTTGGTGAAAAAGTTCTGGGGGTCCCAAGTGGTCTTGATCTGCCTGAGCCTGGGCAAATTGTCCCCGTAGGCGCGTTCGACGACGCCAGCCTGGTTGGGACTGAGCCAGTTGATGTACGCGTCCGGTGTGGCTCCGGGCAGTGCGTTGAGGGCAGTCTGGGCATTGTCCAGAATTGTCGTCAGCGCAGTCGTGTTGGTCGTCGGATCGTAGTACATCGCGTTGATGAACCAGTCCCACACGATGCCACGGCCATGGAAGGCCGTGGCGTTGGCGGCCACATTGCTCATCACGCCACCCCACAAGTTGAGCGCTGTTCGCGGACGACGTTAGGAAGTGAAGAAAGGCCTAATGAAGGCTTGGGGCATCTAGAATCCTGACGTACCAGAGGGATAGTTGGAGCGAGGGACGTTGAGCCACTGCTGGTACATCGCGTTGAAGAACTCGTCCGTGCCAAGCGAGTTGGAGCCAGCCCTGGCGAAACCCTTCATGCCCGGGACGAAGCCGTCGATGGTTCCCTTGTTGTAGAGCTGCTGGTCGTAATAAGTCCTCACGCCCATGTTCTTGTCGATGTAGCCTATATGAAGGTTAAGATGATGCTGAGCAACAACATCGTTTGAAGGCCAAGCGAAGGGTACGAACTGGTAATGGAGTAAAGCGAGTCGTAGAAGGCCGCCTTCTGTTCAGTCGTGCGGTCAGAGCCCCACAAGGCGGTCTCAACAGTCACAATACGTCCGCCCGAGAAGGCGGCGTTGAAACCCAGCACGGCGCGGGCGTGGAGGTTGGGCTCAGAGGCTCGGTCGGCAATCCACCGAGCGACGGCCGGGAAGCTGCTGGCAAGGAAGCGCACAGTTCCGCCGTAGAACGAGCTCACATTAAAGGTATTGACCACGAATGACACGGCCACGCCATAGTTGGGCAGAGCGCCGCGCACGGCCCAGAAGAGGTCACTGTTGACGGAAGCGTTGGCGGTCACAAGCCTGCCGTCGGCGGTGACGAGGTCAACTGAGATCAAGTTGTCAATGGCCAAACCGTGCTGACGGGACATCGCGCCATAGCCGCCATGGCCAAAGTAACCAGCGCCCACGGTGTAGCAGCTACCGCATACGACGGCCTTGTTCTGTGGCTTGGTGGCCGAATCAAGATCTCCACAACGAGCGCCAGCCTGGAAGCGGATGGTCTGGTCGAAGACCTGCAAGAAGAGCACGTTCAGGTCATTGATGTACAACAAGTGCTTTTCTTCTGGATGTACCTCAATGCGCTTCAAGAGGGAGAGATCAAGCAGAAGACCGCGCCGAGGCACGGCAAGGCCGTCCCAGCCATGGGAACCGCCCTTGACGCCAAAGTCCATCCCCTGTTGGCGAGCAAAGTTGACAGTCTTGACCACGTCCTCGACCTCGGCAGCCTTGACAATGAGCACAGGGATCTCGACGCCACGAGAAGCGGCGCTGAAAAGACGGGTGTAGACGTCGTCATAGCCTGACGTCGCGGGTGTGTAGACCGACGCGTTGGTGCTCAAGCTGCTCGTAAAGGCTTCCAACGGGTCTACTGGGCAAGGAGTCGAGGACGGGCACGAAGAGGCCGCCGGAGGATTGGGGATCATGCCCTTGAAGTTGAAGTTGACGTTGGTAGCCTTCGAGGAGGCCATATAGAGGCTCACCAGGAGAACAAGAGCGACCAGGAGGCGGGAACACATGGCTCAACAGCTGAGAGAGGAACTGAGAGGGCTGTTCGTTGGGCTTGGTCTTCTTGGCTTCTTCAATGGCCAAAAAAAGGTCTCGTCTTGGGATAAGATTGACCAAATATGGGCAATCGTTGCGTTGTAGCGGGTGTGGCTGTTGAACAGAAAGGATTCTATTCACCCTTGGTGGATAGGAGGGTGAAAATGCCCTCGTTTTTACACAGCTTAAAGATCACTGGGCGCGTTTGTGGTGGTGGCATCCGTGTTTTGTTGCGGCCGAGCAGCTTCCATGGCTTGCCCTTGAGCTGGTGGAAGTGGACCAGCGCAGTCTGGCTTGGACGAGTCCTGACACATGTCTGGGTGAAGGCTTGTCCATCCTCATACTTGATGCGGCACACATGCGACCGATTCAGCAGCGCATGACACATTCTGTATATCTGTGGTAGCCAGGTCACATTGCATCGTTCCGGGTTCTGGAGCGGTAAGGGCTGCCAGGAAGATGGACTCTGAAAGGGCTCTGTTGAGTCGAGCGGTGCAGACAACATCACCTGTGGTGAACTGCTGCTGTTGCTATTCGGGTTGGCGTAGTGGTTGACGATGGCCTGTTCGAACGCCAGCGTTGCCTCATCGGGTTCATGGCCAGTCCTGTAGTGAGCAACTCAAGATTAGTATGCACTACTGGAGCAGCACCAGCAGCAGGATGGCTTAGAACCTGAGTGTGACCAAACTGCCGTTGATCCAGTACCAGGTGCTTGAGGGCTCCTCTTGCTTGCGTGTGTACAGCACCTTCATGTTTGCCTTTCGTAGAATGTTAAAACTGTAGCAGCCTTCATCTACGTGGCTTCTCGACCCGTTCTGTTCACCAGTCAGCTGCTCGCACAAAGTCCACAGGAGGTTGTGTCGCCGCGTGTTCTTCAGGATTGTCAGCTGGCCCCTCAGGTACAACGCTTCTACTCGGCCCTCGTCAAAGGTGACAATGTCGTAGTCACGCAGCTCCTGGGCTTCAATCCAACTGTTGATATCTCCCCAGACCTGGTCGTAGTCGAGGAATGCCCAGTGGGTGTAGTCGGCAAGGTAGTCTTCAAACGCCAAGCCCACCATGCCCTTGAGCTGCGCAATCACCTTCCCTTTCACCTTTTGGGCTTGAGATCTGGACACCACATGCCGTTTGTCATGATCAATGTCATCTGGCCCAGATCAACTCTTGAACGTACTGATACAACACGGCGAGGTCCGAGTTGTTTGTGGCGGCAGTGGCCTTCTCACAAAAGAGGCGCAAGATGCCGCCCTTAGGCAAGGAGACCAGCCTCAGGGAGCCGTTGGCAGCGAACATGGCAGGCCAGTCCCGCCGCCAGTACTGAAAGTGTTCCAGACTATCGTCCTCATGGAATACGAGCCAGTCGATCTCCACCTGGCTGTCGGGAGACGCACGAGTTCCTGCAAGAGCGGTGAAGGCCCAGTAGGGGAACCAGTCTGCAATGGACCAACAACCCAATAGATTGAGATCAAGTTGTGGGCTGGGGCTGGTAGCAATGGCAAAGGGTGTACCCTCCGGAGTGCCAATGATGGGCAACACCAGCGCCAGCTTGACCGTGTCCTTTGCTTTGGCAGTTGGCCGCTCAGGTTCCGCATGCGTGGCGGGTGAAGCGGAGGCAGAGGGCTCATACTGATCTGTGCGAACGCTCCTTTGAGTTGTGGCGCACACAGGAACACAAAGGTGTACACACCTCTTTCGGGGTCAAGCAGAGGCAGGGTCAACCAAAGCACGCCCAAGCCCACAAGTGTCACCAAGACCAACAAGAGGCGCAAAGGGCTCCGCATGCAGTGCTTCATCCAATGTTGTACTGCAGTTTCAATGACTCTGTCCAAAAAAAGAAAAGTGGAAACTGGAAACAGTTCGTGTTGCGTTGTAATGTCGTGCTCCAAGGCTCTCCCAAGAAAAACTTCACACATGAGGTGGACCTAAACAAAACATCGCGGTCGGCGTCTGCTCTCTTCAGGCCTCAAAGTCGGTAAAGGGCACGCGTGCGATGTCGCGCTCGCGCTCCTTCTCTTTCTCCTTCCTCTCTTCGAGCGGCTCCAGCAGACTCTTCCACGAATGCAACTCGACGTTCCTCTTCTTCCGTTCCTCCTTGGACTCGCCCTTGTTCCCGCCCTCGTAGTGCTGCGCTGCATGGCCGCCGCCACCGCCCGCGGCCCCCGTCGGCGCCGCCGCGGCCGCGGCCGCCGCGTTGGTCTTGTCCTCGAGGGGCTGCAGGAGGTCGTACCAGGCCTCGAGCTTCTCCTTCTCCTTCTTTTTCTTCTTCTTTTTCTCCTCCTTTTCTCGCTCCTTGTCCTTGTCTGTTGTTCCGTCGGTTGTCGTCGTCGTCGGCGGCGTGACGATGACGACGGTGGTCGTGGAGGCGTCGACGAAGGCGCCTCGCGCCTTCTTCTCCTTCTCCTTCTCCGACTTTTTCTCGGCCTTTTTCTCCTTCTTGTGTTCGCGCTTCCGCTCCTTGTCCTTGTCGCCGGACTCGAGCGACGGCGCCGCCGACGCGCCGACGACGACGACGGCCATGGGCTGGATGAGGCCGCTCTCGTCCGTCACCGGCGGGCCGTCTGGCGCGCCAGCGACGACGATGGCGTTGACGTTGCTCGCCAGCCGCCCGTTGCTGCTGGTCGGACGGCTGCGCACCTTGGTGCCCGTCTTGTTGTTGGCCACCGCCACGGCGGCCAGCCCCGCGCCCTCGTCCCGCTGCTGCTGCTGCTGCTGCTCGCCGGCGACGGCAGAGCTCTGCGGGTGCTCGCCGACGTCGGCGGCGGCCTCGGCGTGAGACGAGGAGGCCGACTTGGCCATCCGCCGCTCCTTCTCCTCGAGCTTCTTCTTCTCCTTCTTCTTCTGCTTGGCCTCGTCGATCATGCGGCGGCGCTCGTCCTCCTGCCGCTTGCGCACGTCCTCGCCCCACTCGCGCTCGAGGCTCTCCCAGACGATGCCGGCCACGCCGCCCGGGCCCTCGTCCTCGTCCTCGTCCGCCGCGCGGGCCTTCTTTTCCTTCTCCTTTTCCTCGGCCTTTTTCTGCTTTTCCTTCTCCTTCTTGCGCTTCTTGGCCTCGGCCAGCATGCGCTTGCGCTCCTCCTGCTG
>NAVB01001002.1:0-15607 GCA_002179805.1 Acanthamoeba lenticulata
TGTGCCATTGCGTATTCAGACCAATGTACTCCCCCCAAACCACAGATGCCTTAATCCTTGAATCTCTCTGCACGAGCTTGTTCCTTGCCCACGTAATGACCGCATGCTCTTCTTCTGCAGTTCGCGAGACGATGGGCTACTTTCGGGCGGTGGTGAAGGCCGGCGAGTTGAGCCAACGCGCCCTGCGCCTCACGGACGAAGTCATTCGCCTCAACGCCGCCAACTACACCGCCTGGTTCGCCCCCCTTTTTTCCCTCTTTTTGCTGTCCTCTTTTCTCGCACGTGTCGTGTTGTCGTGTCGTACGACTGCAATGACACGCGCACGCATGCGCGCCGCGGGGCGCAGGGCCTACCGGCGCAAGATCCTTGTGGCGCTCGACGTCGACTTCAAGGAGGAGGTGGCCTGGGTCGACCGCATCGCCGCCGAGAACCCCAAAAACTACCAAATCTGGTCCGTCCGTCCGCCACACCCACACCCACACACACACACGCGCGTGTACATGCGCGTGGCAGTTGGGGGCTCACCGCCGCCGCACACGCACGCGCGCGCACGCACGCACGCACGCACACAGGTATCACCGGCGGGCGCTGGTGGAGCGCTCGCGCGACCCGTCCCTCGAGCTCGCCTTTGTGGCGCTGATGCTGCGCGGTACTGCCCTCCTCCCCCTCTCACCCCAAACCATCGTCGTCATCGTCATCATCTTCATCATCGTCGCCATCGCCCTCCCCAATCGCCCGGGTCAGGCAGTTGGCCTCACTGGGGATTTTTGGGGGATTTTTGGGGGCAGAGGACTCGAAGAACTACCACGCGTGGGCGCACCGGCAGTGGGTCCTCAAGGAGTTTAGCCTGTGGGAGGGCGAGCTCGACTTCCTCCACCAGCTCCTCAAGGGTCCGCTTCCTTTTCTTGTTGTCGTCGTTGTCGTCGTTGTCGTCGTCTCTTTCACGTGTGTGTGTGTGTGTCTGTGCACCGCGTACACGCGAGCCTGACACGCGCGGCAGAGGATTTCAGGAACAACTCGGTGTGGAACCAGCGGCACTACGTCATCAGCCACACCACGGGCTTTGCCTCCCCCGACGTCAAGCGGCAGGAGATCGAGTACCTCCTCCTCCTCCTCCTCCTCCCCTTCCTTCTCGTGCTCCTCGCGTCTTGCTTGCCGTCGTGTCCTGACGCCAGGATGGCGGTGGCGTCGGCGCGCAGCTACGCGCTGTCGTGGATCCAGCGGGCGCCCAACAACCAGAGCCCCTGGTACTACCTCGCCGGGTACCGCCTCCCTCCTTCCGCACACACGCGCACACGCACACGCACGCGCGGGAATCTCCCGCGTGAGGGCTCACGATGACCGCACCACGGGCAGGATCTTCAAGGGGGGCAAGTTCTCGGAGGTGCCGTACGTGAAGGAGAAGGTGCTCGAGTGCCGCGAGCGCTACCCGACGTGCGCGCACGCCCTCGCCCTCCTCGTAGACATCTGGGAGGAGGAGGCCTCCCCCGAGAGTCTCGCCCTCGCCGCGCAGGTAGGGCCTCTTTTGCTTCGGCTTCCTGCCGTGTGTGTGTGTGTGCGATGATCTCGTGTGCTGATACGAAAATCACACGCGGGGAACCAACTAAAAACAGGGGTGCGAGGAGCTGACGGCGCACCTGGCGCAGACCTACAAGAAGTATTGGACGTACCGCAAGAGCCTCCTTGACGCGCGTCGCCAGCAGCAATAGCAGGCCTGATGTGTGTTTTCGTGACGCATTATTGTCTTAAAATGCATTTTCTTTATGTTTTTTTTTTGAATTTGTTTTTATCTACAAGTAATGCTTACGTGGGGGGGGGGGAGGATCTCCTGGAACTACTTGGCTAGTAGTTGTCATAGCGCTCGTAGGCGTCTTCTTCCTCTTCCTCGCCCCACGTCCCGTGGGAGCGGTGCCTCCTCGGGTGGCGCGTGCTGGCGGCATAGGCGTGTCGGTTGTGGTACCGCTTGCGCGACGAGTTCCACACGCTCTGGCGCAGCCAGCGCGTGAGCTGGGCCGGGGTGGGGAGCGGCATCTCGATCCGCGTGAAGAAGTCCATCCAATCCCCTGCAGCAGCAATGATGACGATGATGGTGGTTCTGTTAGCCGACGCGCACGCTGAAGAAGAAGAAGAAGGAGAAGGAGGCAACCCACGTACCGACTTTCTGGAGCTCCTTGGTCTGCTTCTGCAGGCGCACCTTGGTGCGAGGCGACGGGCGGCCATAGCAGGCGTCCAACACGCGCCGCACGAGCGACACCGGGCGGCCTTTGGGCTTGGCGATGGTGTTGAGGAAGAAGGCGTGGAAGAGGATCAGGCGCATGGACACCTGCGAGGCCTCGAAGGTCTTGAGCAGGCGGTACTTGTCCACCAGCAGGTCGTTCCCGCTCTGCATGTTGCCGAGGGCCGGGTACTTCTGGAGGACCCACTTCTGGTTGCGGTCAAACACCTCGAGCATGAGGGGCTCCACCACGTCGGCCCACTGGAACTTGTCCGTCACGGCCAGCAGCGGGATGAACTCGCCCAGCGACGGCACCGCCTGCGGTTGGAGGAGGAAAGAGGAAGAAGAAGACGACATGTTGTTGAGCATCATCGTCATCATTGGTCGTTGGTTTCGATCGAAAAAAAGTAGTGGAAAAACGAAGGACCTTCTTGATGCGCTTGTTGGGGTCCGTGATGAAGCCCTCGATGCGGTTGTTGATCCACTCCAGGAGGCTCGGGTAGCGCTCGATGAAGACCAGCAGCCAATGGTGGAACGAGAAGTAGCCCTCCATCGCCTTCTCCGACGCGTGCCTGGTGGAGTTTCAATGGTGATTCGTTGCACGTCAGCCGCCAATAAGGCAAGAGTCGACAACTATACGTACGTTTCGCCGGACATGAGGGAGACGATCATGGTGTTCATGAGCTTGGTGAACACCTCCACGGCCATGATGGGCTCGAACCGGTGGTAGTCGCCCGTCATGATGTGCGAGATCAGCTGCTCGCACAGCGGCAGCGCCCTCCGCCCGTGGCCTCGGCTGATGTAGAGGGGCAGCCAGTGGGTGAAGGGCTCCTTCCACACGCTGCGGCGCACGCTGTCGACCTCGAAGGACTCGTAGGAGAGCACGTCCAGCGTCGACGAGATGGACTCGATGTTGCGATACCTCCGCTTTGGCGCTGAAGAAGCAGAAGAAGAAGAAGGGAGGATGGGCTCCGGGTAGAGGGTGAAGTTGAGGGGGATCCCCAGCACGTCCTCCTCGTCCGTCCGCTTCGAGTGGAAGCACACGAGCTCGTCCTTGGCCCATTGCGGCGAGTCCAGCGCCAGATCCGCAAACAAGGCGTTCACTGTTGCGTGCGTGTGTGCGTGCGTGTGTATGCGTGTGCGTGTGTGCGTGTTTGAGCCTCTTGCGTGCTGTTACTGGGCAAGAGGGCCTCTTGAGGAGATGGGCACCTTTGAAGGCCGTGAAGAGGTCGTCCTTGCCCAGGAAGGAGAAGACGTGCAGCTGCATCTCCGCCGGCAGGTCAAAGAAGGTCAACTGCGCGGGCTTCCGAGCCGCCGCCGCCGCCGCCGCCGCCTTTGGAGCAGCTGTCGACAACTGCTCGGGCTTCTGCTGCTGCTGCTGCCTTTGCTTTTCCGGGGCGGCCGCCGGCGAGGCGCTGGTCTTTTGCTGCTGCTGCTGCTGCTGCTGCTGCTGCGGGAGCGGACCAAAGTTGGACGAGATGACGAGTGGCGTCGAAGTCGGCACATACTTCTTGAACGGGGCCTCTTTCTCCTTCTCCTTCTCTTTCTCCGTTGTCGCCGACGCCTTTGGCGTGGCCTTGGTCGTCGTTGTCGTCTTCTTTGCCGCGGCGACGTCGCTTTGCGCGGCGGGCTTGCTGCTCGTCGTCGGCGCGCTCGAAGAAGAAGAAGTAGAAGAAGGCGGCTGGAGCTCGATCGACGTCGTGCGGAGGGAGAACAAGTAGAACTCAACCGAGGCGAGGAAGTGGCCGTAGCCGTTGGACACGACGTTGAGAACGATCAGGCTCTGATGCTGCTGGTCCTGCTCGCCGTAGCCCACTGCGACGAGCTGCCACACCTCGCGCCTGCTGCGCCTGGCCCGCGGGAGCACGTAACGGGCCGACACGCGGTGCCTCACCGGACCGGCGGCGGCCCCGTTCTGCACCAGCAGCGCCACGTCGAGCGTGTCGTCCGTAGCGGGAAACTCGATCGGGGTCTTCTGCGGCCCGGCGGCGGCGGCGAGGCCAGCCTGGTGCCCGCCGGCGCGCTGGGTCGCGGCGGCTTGGATGGCGTGCAGGTCGAACTCGGGGTAGACTTCGCCCCAAAAGACGAACGGGTTGTGGCGGCTGCGGCTGCGGTCGTCAAAGACCACCTTGTAGACGGCGCACTGCGGCGACCGGCCGATGGCCAACTCGATGCTCGGCGCGCGGAAGCGGCACTCGACGCCGGCGCCGCGCCAGCTCAGGCAGAGCTCGGTGGTCCGGGGGCAGCCGGCCGGCACGGGGCTCGTGAACTCCGGGAGCCGGACGCGGCCGTTGTCCTTGTTGTGGCGCAAGAACCGTCCTCTGGGGACGTCGGCGTCGACGGCGGTGGCCAACGGCGGCCGGCGTTGTTGCTGCTCCTGCGCCCACGACGAGAGAAGTTGGGGCTGAACTCGCAGGCCCGGGGAGACGGGGGCCTTCTCGAGGTCGAGCCGCTCTTTCACCTCGCGGGCGATGACTTCGGGCGCGATCGGCGGATGCGGCTTGCCGTGCTGGTGCCCGCAGCCGCATTTGAACGCTACCAGGCTCTGTGCGTCATCACCACCAACGCCATCACAATCACCATCATCGTGTGAGCCTTCCTCGTCCATCCCGCGTGGGCGTCTCCTCCATGGCACGTACAGCTTCTGCGTATTTGAGATTACCTAATCCGTTTTCTCTGGAAAGCCCCGAGAGGAAACCTGTTGGTGGGACGATGAAGGAGGAGGAGAAGAAGAGGGGAGGATGGTGACCACGTCAGCTTGAAGTGCACAAAGAAACTCTTAAAAGCGGGTGAGGCGGGCATCAACTAGAAGAAGCGGGTGAGGCGGGCATCAACGTACTCTGAAGCTGAACCAGGATCGACGTCACCGAGTAGGCCGTCGACCAGCCCGTGTACCGCTGTGCTCGCTGCTCGGACCAGGCCCACTGGAGTACATCATCGTTGTCATGGTCGTTGTCATTGTTGTTTTTTGGTTGTTGGGCGCACACGAGAGACGTCAGGAACACACCGCATTCTATGCGCGTAGAGGATTGATCACAAGAGAGGGAGTGGTATGAGTACCGCTCCAGTCTCGAGCATGTCGAGGCAGATATAGCCCCCGAACACGTTGGGGTGGTCGATGTAGCCCTTGAGCTCGATGTTTGGCGGTTGGAGTGGATAGGTCTCTGGGAACTGGTCGGCACCAATGAAAAGTTGGGCACACATATGCTTTTACAACGCAAAAGGTATTGGTGCAGTACCTTCATGATGATGTGGTAGACGAGGCCGCAGAAGAGAGACTGGGAGGTGGCCAGGAGATTGCCGTGCCACTCAAAGAGGTCGTTCTCCAGCGGCACGGCGTTGACCGTGGGCAGAGGATTTTGCTGGAGCTCACGCAGGTCCCGCATGAGGCGCTTGAGTGCCGCGGCCTTGGCGATTTGCAGCTGAGCGGGCGAGAGCTTGTGGGCTGTGACCAGGCCATTCTTCTCCACCCGAAGCGACTCGCCTGAGCCGATAGGACGCGGCTGAGCAGGGGCGGGCGAGGCCGCGGGCTTAGGCGCCTCGTTGTCGGGCACGAACACCAGCTCAAAGACCCCCTTGCGGACCTGCTTCAACGTGTAGCCCATGCTTGCTCCCTTCAGCGGTTCACACCTGTGTGGCACTTGAGGGCGAGGGTGGTGGTGCTTTGGCCGGAGGTGCTAATGCCTCTTGCCCGTGCCTGCGCTCCTTCATACGCTCGCCTGCCGGTTGAAATTTACGAAAGATAGAAAAATGCAAGGCATGCCCTGGAATATTTTGGGAAGTGCCCCAACAAGCGTGGTAAAGATTTTCGGTATTGAGGTAGATTAAAAACTCCCGAGCAGACGAAAGATATAATTAACAATTAAATTTAACAATTTACCGTCGACGGTGATCATCGATCATCCCAAGCGAATTGAAAAAACCGGCGACCTCAACAAAAAGCCAATAATTCCTTTTATGTTTTGATACCACCCACGCAAGAACGCGGTTGGAAATGTCTCTCACGAAGTGGGGAAAGGGGATAAGGTGGAGGGTGGACGGTCGTCTTGTGGTTGTTCGCGTCAGAAGAGGATTTTGCTGGAGCGGGCACGGCCTGCTTGGTGTCTCCACAACAAGTTTCACCCAGAACAGATCTCTCAGACCCACGAATAACCCTGGCGCATGAGGTTTTTCAAAGTGAAACTTGCGGTCTAGAGGGAACCCTCCTGGGCCCGCAATCAGCGCCCAGCCGAACAAAGGTCAAGTGGTGGCGAAGACTGGGCAGCCGCGGCCACAGCTGGGACGAGCGTACGGCCTGCACCAACGCTCCACCAGCATAACAACTGACAAGCAAGACCAAGGCAAGGGAGGCAAGGCAACAAGGCAGAGCAACTGCAAGGCCTGCCATATAGAGCATCTTGGTTGGATCGGTGGCACAGTCGATCTGGGCAGGCCCGACCACAAGGCACTGGGCACCTTCAAAGCTGTTGTTTCGAGAGATGTCGCCATACATCTTCTGGCCCAGGTGGCCGACTAGCCAGACCAGGATAACCGCAGCCGCCGCAGCCACAAGCACCGCCCCGACGACACGGAGCCAGTAGAAGGGAAAGGAATCAAAGAATTTTTCTAGTGACACGCGGCCAAGAGGTCAGAACTCATAGTCAACGGCAAGGACGTCTTCCGTGATGGGCACGATGTACTGGTCCTTGACCTTGACGTGGTCCGGGTGGGGCAAGTAGGCCTCCAGCGCCGCGCGGCCCGTGAACGTCACCCGGAGCGCAAAGTGGTAGCCCTTCGAACGGTCAGAGAAGTTCTTGCCTGTGGCGGTACGCGGACGAGATCAATCATGCACCAAGTTGAACGCGCCATTGCGCGTTGGTGTCAGTCAGCTTTGCGCTCCCACACACGAAGGTGGAAAAAGCAAAAGATGGAATTCTCACCGGCCGTAATCTTTTCAACGCCGGGAAGAGAAGCGAGGGTCTGCACGCCAGTGATGAGCTCGGCAATTTGCTCGTCGGTCGTGCCCTCCTTGAACTTAAACAACACCAAATGCTCGACGCCCATGCTGGAGAGAGTTTGTCGAAATCGAGGTCACAAAAACAGCAACGGGAGGGTTTTCCTTTCCTTTTCTTTATCAAGAAAGCGCGAGATTAGGTGGCCCTGACGTCTCATCCCAATTCTCGGCTGGTGAGCTGTACATCAGCGTGAGCGGGCTCAAGGCCAGGCACCTCTGCACATGTTTCGGTGACACCAATCGCCACACATTTTTGCACCACACCAACTCCCAGACACCATGCAAGCTCGCACACAAAAGAAAAAGGAAGATGAGAACAACGTAGTGGAGGAGGAGGAGGAGGAGGAGTCTGAGTTGCGAAGAGTGGCCAGGTATAAGCTCCAGTCGTTGAGCGCGGTCATGAACGACCCCACGCAGCGATCCCCTTCACGCCCTACGCCTATCGCACCTTCGCGCACTACGAGCACCTCTGCCCTCGCTTCCTACGCCTCCACGCACGAAAGCAGCAAGGAGCTGGAGCGCTACTTGTCCAAGCTCCATCCAGTTCGTGTTTTATCTTCTTTTTTCAATTTTATTTTTGGATAATCTTTATATTTTAATTTTAATCCATTCTGCGTGGCCGAGCAGTTGCAGGAGCATTTCCTGCGCAGCCACACCCCGGAAAGTGATGAAGGCGACGACGAAGAGGAGCAGCATGTGCCGCTGGTGCATGGCATGCAGCACCACATCCAGATCGTGCCCAAGGTGCGCTTGTGTCTCTCGCTTGGTGCGTGCTATTCCCCAAAATGGCGGACTCACACACCGCGCACACATAACACGACCACAGGTCTACTTCCAGGAGGACTTCTCGCTGGGCGACCCGGAGACGTTCGAGCAAACCTGCCACGCGCTGGGCTCCTCCTCGTCGGTGCTTCTCCAGGAGAAGGTCCGCCCGGCCCGTCCTCCTCTACACTGCTCATATCGCTAACGCACCCTCTGTCGTCATCGTCATCTTCATTTCATCTTCTACCTTTCAGCTGTCGCACTACCTCGACGTTGTGGAGGTCGAACTCGTTCGGCAGGTCCGCTCTTTGCCCGCCCCTCCTTCGTGCTTCATTTTTTTCTTCATTTTTGGTTCGTTTTTCGTTCTTTTGGCCAACATGTTGTTGTGTGCGAGCAGGTGTCGACACGAAGCGAGTCGTTCTTCACGGCCCTCACGACGCTGCAGGACCTCCACCACGAGGTGGCTTCCACCTGCGATGCCATCTCCTCCGTGCGGCAGCACATGGGGCACGTTCACACCTTTATCTGGGCTTCTGTTTCTTCTTCTTTTCCTCTCAAAGGCTCACACGCGCTTCACCTTCAACAACAACAACAGGTCAGTGAGCGACGACCACGTCAAGCGCGCCCTTCACACGGTCGCCCTCCGTCGACGTCGACAGAATTGTATCATCGTCTACAAGAAGGTACACATCATCAACATGTTGAGCGCCGGCCTGCACGTTGCTGAAGTCATGTCATTTGTGGAATGCGCGGTATGCGGCACAGTTGAAGCTCATCGCGCGCGTCCGCGCGGCGCAGCCGACCATCCAGCTGCTGCTCTCCAACAGGTGCCCCCCCCCCAAAGCGCTTCCTCCCTTGGAGGCTGCGCGTCGACTGCTCACGGCTTGCCTTGCGCCCACGCCAGCGATTTTGCGGGCGCGCTGGACCTGATCGCCACCACGCAGGCCATCCTCGCGTCGGACCTGCAGGGCATCCAGAGCTTCAAGTACGCACCGCCGCGCGCATGTGGCCTTTGTGGCTCGTCGCCCTCTTCTCGCGATCGCACGCGCCCAAACTTACGCGTGTGTGGCGCGCGCGCAGGCACACGTCGTTGCAGCTCAAGGAGATGACCACCCTCATCCAGCGCATGATCCAGGCACGCGCCCCATGCCCGTGCGCGTGTGTGCGTGTGTGCGGTGGTGGGCTCACACTCGCGCACACAGGACGACTTCCTGCGGTTCGCGCTGGGCAAGACGTCGGAGCTGCGCGAGGCGACCGAGGCGTGGGGCCACCACCGCCACCAGCCCCGCGGCGAGGAAGCCGAAGCCAACGGCGCTTCCGAGAACAACGGCGATGCCACGAAGGAGCGCCTCTTCCATGAAGTCGGCCTCGAAGAGCGGTACGCACACACGCGTTTCGTGTCGTGTGTCGTGCCCTTCGTCAATAATAACACGCGCGTGGCGCTGTAGGCTGTCGCCGCTGGCGTTTGGGCTGCTGCGATTGGGCAAGATCCGGCAGGCGCTGCAGCTCTACCGCGAGAAGATGCAGAAGAAGGTCTCGGCCATGATCGATCGCGTACGTGTTCTCTCTCCTCCTTCCCCTTGTTCTACTCGCCACGATTACCATCATCACCAATCACCACCACCGGCCTTGCGGTAACGGGATGGCTCGCGTATGCAGTATGTGGAGCTCTACTTCCAGCCGACCAGCCAGCCCAACGCGGTGCGTTCTTTGAATTTCGTGTTTTTCAATAAGAATTTTAAAAATTATTTCATTTTAATTCATATTTGGTCGATCCAATGCAGGTGGCGGCAGAGGAGATATCGGTGTTGCTGGCGAGCCTCGAACCGGGCACGTTCCTGGTCGGGTTCCTGCGGCCCCTCTTCGAGCAGCTCCTGCGGCGGCTCGAGCGGATGGCCTACATCCACGCCATCCTCCTCCCCGTCCTCGACAGCTGTACATCCTTCCCTCCTCCTCCTCCTTCTTCTTCTTCATCATCATCGCCGGCGCTCAGACGCACACACGCGCGCGTTCGTGCGGTGGCGGCCCCACGACAGGCGTGGGCAAGGCTGAGCCGAGGGCGTTGAGCCGGAGCACCGACGGCGGCGGTGGAGGCGGAGAGGCCAAGGACGAGGGCGACGGAGGCAAGGACGCCGGCGGGAAGTGGTGGGGCCGGGCGCGGGTCACCATCTCGGACGAGTACCGGAACCAGATCCTGTTCGATAGCACTGAGATCGTCGCCTCCATCGTCGACATCTGCCACTCGCGCTGCGCACGCCTCCTGAAAATGGTAGATCTTCATTTTATTATTTATTTATTCTTTATTTTCTGCGTGCTGACGTGGCACGACGTGGCGTCTGTGTTCTGGGCAGCGATCCGAGGCCAACGCGCGGCTGAGCGCGACCGAGTTCGTCGACGTCTACACGGTGGCCATGCACTTTGTCGGGCAGAGCGAGCGCCTCTGCGGCAAACAGAAGCAGTGCTTCAGCCTTCGCAACGCCCTCCTCTCCCAGGTCCCCCTCTCGTTCTCCATCCTGCTACACCGGGCCGTTCATGACGTCATCACCCTTGGCGGTGGTTTTATGTTGTGATTGGCTGGTTGGTTGCAGGCGCGCGTGTTTTTGGATGGGTTCCATGGCAACCGCATATCGTCAATGACCCTCATCCTCGAGTCAGAGACGTGGACACAGGCGCAGGTGGCCCACGAGTTCCAGCAGATCGCCACCGACATCACCACCCCGCTCGACGACAATGCCCTCCTCGTGCGCCTCTTCCTCCTCCTCCTCGTCTTCGTCGTCTTCCTTTTTCTTGTCGTCTCGGTTGGGCCCTAATCGGCTCACCGGGGCTGTCGACAGGCGATCGCGGCGCGCAACAGGCGGGCGACGGAGCAGCGCATCCAGCAGACGAGCGACAAGCTGCAGGCCCTCCTCCTCCGCGAGCAGCCAGCGCAGGCCCGCGGCGACGCCCTTCTCCGCAAGTCGGGCGGGCCCGACTCGCCCTCTTCCTCTTCCCCTTCCTCTTCGTCGTCAACATCGTCTCCTTCATCATCTTCTTCTTTGACGTCTGCGCTCGCGGCGGCGCCACCAGCGCCTTCTTCGCATTCCTCCGCTCCTTTGTCGTCGACATCGTCGCCGGCCCTGCCGTCGTCCGAGCTGTCGACACCGCTCACGTTCCTGTCGCCGACGTCGGTGTCCTCGTCATCGGCGTCATCGGCGTCGGCATCGCCCACGGCGTCGCTGTCGGCGTCACCCACGACGCAGTCGCCGCTGGCGCTGGCGGGCGAGTCGCTCTTCACGAAGCTCAACTTCCGGAAGATCTCGCAGAGCATCACCACGCTGGCCGACAACGCGGCCCAGGCCACCAAGTCCGTCGCCTCCGACCTCAAGAGCTCCGCCGCGGCCGCCGTCGCCACCACCGCCTCCCCTTCCTCCTCTTCTTCGTCCTCTTCTTCATCCTCATCTTCTTCGTCATCGTCATCTTCATCGTCCTCTTCCGAGGTGACGTCATCTTCGGCGGCTTCGGTGAAAAAGGCGACGACGCGGGCGAGCGAGGCCAGCGAGCCGCCAGCCGACGGCGACGCGGCGGAGATGGCCATCTCCCACGCGCTGGTCATCGGCGAGCGCCAGTTCCATGTGGTGAACGCGGCGCTGATCCTGGTGAAGCTCGTCGGGGAGTACCTGAACTGCCTGTCGCTGATCCCGGCCCTCAGCACCGACCTCCTCCAGAAGCTGGTCGAGCTCCTCAGGTTAGCCGTCCCCGTCATCACCATCCCCATCCCCATCCCGCCACGTCAGCCTGACGTGGCATTAAATTGCTTTTCTTTTTTTCCTTGGCAGCCTGTTCAACTCGCGGACGTGCGGGCTGGTGCTGGGCGCCGGAGCGATGCAGGCCGCCTGCCTCAAGTCCATCACCGCCAAGCACCTCTGTACGTCATTTTGGACTCCCTTCCTCTGGGTTGGCTCGGGCTGGGCTGACGCACCATTGGGGGCGATCGTCCAACCAACCAACCGCACAAAACAGCGCTGGCGGCGGAGAGCGTGGGAGTGGCCGTGGCGCTGATCCCCTACATCAAGGCGCGGATCGGGCAGCACCTCACCCTCAAGAAGCACCACATCCTCCTCAACGACCTCGACCGCGTCCTCGGCGTACGCCGCTCCTTCCTTACCCCCCCCCCTCTCGAGTGCGTAGTAGTAGGACTGACGGACCGGGGCGGGGCGCACGCAGGACTGCAAGGAGCACCGGCAGGAGATCTTCGCCAAGGTGGTCGCCATCATGCGCGATCGCGCCGACGTCCACAGCCAGGGCTTCGCGGTACGATCTCCCCCCTCCTCAAGCCTCGTCCTCTTTCTCTTTCTCTCGCGATTGACCGGGACGGGCGCAGCGCAACTACACGACCCACGTGCCCAAGGCCACGTCGGCCTACATGAGCACGCTGGTCAAGGAGACCGCCACCCTCTACCGCGTCCTCTCCAAGATCCTGCCCCCGCCCGAGATCAAGGTTCCTCCTCCTCCTCCTCGACACCTTCTTGCGCCCTGGTTGATGATGTTGATGATGACAATGTTGATGATGTTGATGCCGGTTTGGGGGGAGCAGCAAATCTTCGGGTCCATCTTCGAGCTGTTCAACGCGCGCTTCGTGCAGCACATCAACGCCCTCGAGTCGCCCAGCCCGGCGGGCAAGAAGCGGCTGTACGGGGACATCGAGTATTTATTGCAGGCCCTGCGTGGCCTGTCGAGCGAGATGGACCCGGGCACCAAGCTCCTCGCCGCCTACACCGCCCGCTTCGGCCCGCCCCCGCAGACCAAGAAGCCTCAGCCGCCACCACCGGCGGGCGGCGTCGTTCAGCCGACGTGACACCGTCAACATCCCCTCAAGTGGAGAAGGAAAATACAAACAAAAATAAAAACAAAAACAAAAATAAGATAAAGACAAAAAACAAAAGTAAACTTTTGAATTTGTCAAAAGTTTACTTTTGTTTTTTGTCTAAAACTTTGGAAACCAGAACGTCATACGCTACAAAGTTGTTGCCAGTCAGAGTTCGTCGTTGCGCTGCTGATGCTTCTGCTTTGTGGCAGCTGCGTTGGCGGGTCCGCTGTTTGCCAATCGTTCGCGAGTAGCATCTCGCACGACGTCGTGGATGAAGCGATACTGCTCAGCCGTTTGCACCATGCCAGCCCGACTCTGGCGAAGCAGCGCCACCGTGCGAGGAATGTCGACCACAACCTCCTGCTCGTCGAGTGCGTCGCCCGTCGCCTGCTTCATCAGCTTCGTCTTCATCTTCTGCAAGTTGATGTGGATGGCGATGAAAGTGCCCGCCCGCCCGACGCCCGCCGAGCAGTGAACGACGATGGGCCCGCTGAGGCCCGCCAGTCGGCCCGCCTCCCTGTGGGCGTCGACCAGCTCGGCCAGCTCGCGGATGGTCCGGGTCGAGCGGGGCGTGCCAAAGTCGGGCCACTCGGTGTAGTGCAGATGCACGACCTGGCGGGTCCGCCCGTCGGGGTGGCGGACCTCAAAGACGCGCTGGACGAGGTGCGGGCTGATGGCCTCGCTCCGCAGGTGGGTCACGCTGAACGGCCCAAACTGGCTCTGCTCGCCCACGCCCTCGGGCCAGTAGGCCGCGGCCTTGAGCTGGCCACGCTCGGTGAGGCGCGTGAGCATGACCACGACCGCGCTCTCGCTCTCCCAGAGCATCAGCCAGAAGTGGCCCAAGGTGGTCGGGAGCGGCGCCTGGCAGGCGATGTAGGCGCGCTCGGACCCCGGGACCTCACCGTCGATGTAGTTGGCGTTGATGTAGTCGCTTTTGTCGGCGAGCAGGTCGCGGTGCCCCTTGAGCTTCACCCGGGTGGCCTCGAGGGCGAGGATGTCGGCGTAGCGGTTCTTGTGGTGGTTGTCGTCCGAGATGGCCGAGCCAAACAGCCGGCGATGGGCGCCCTGCCTCATGAGCTCGGCGTGGTGCTGGCTGTTGAGCTCCTCGAATTCAGCGTGCAGCTCCGCGCCTCTGGCAAGTCGGAGAGAAGGTGAGACTGGAGTACGAGGAAGGGGCCGTGACGGGAAAGGGGAGAGGAGAGGTCGTACAATGAGGCGGACCTTACCGGAGCCACCCAGAGGTACATAAACACAATCATCAGGACGAGGCCAGCACGAGAACATCGTAGCAGACCGTCCATATCGCTGCTCGCTCTGTGTAGTTTGTCTTTGTGTGCGGCTATCTCGGACTTTGCGCTGATTTGTTGACGTCATTGGTTTGCCACGTCAGCCCCAAGCAATGTGTGCCTTTGCGCTGTGCCGCAGCTTAGTGTGGCTGTCCTTGCTCCGCCTTGGCGTACAAGCTGTGGAGGCACTTCCAGTCCCTTTAAAGGGGCGGGTGCGAGTGCTAGTGACGCAATAGGCACAAGCTCGTTCGTCACCTGCACCAAGGGACAGAAGGCACACGAGGAGTCGATAATTGTGGGATCAGACCAGAGGAAAAGCAGAAAAGCCAAACGAAACGTGAAGGGAAATACGCCAGCAAGGAGCAAGACCGGGACCTTTTGCCTTTCTTCTCCTCCGTGCTCATCTCTTCTTCGTCTGCCTCTCCTCTCCTCCTTCCATCTTTCCTCGTACTTGACGGCACTTTCTTTTCCGCCTTCTGCACGCATCATTGCATCAATCAGCATATTCGTTGCAACCACGCTTTTCTCCTTCATTTTAATCTCATCTGCTCCCGGAGGCCGATGGGAATACGCTCGGCTGCCGTGAGCACCGACACCACGAAAAAAATCTGGGCAGATTTGAAAGGCGTGGTGTTGCAAGTCTTTTCGTTTCTCTACTCTCAAGATTTGCTGACGGCACGGCTCGTCTGTAAACAATGGAGTGAATGGGCCGCCACGGACACTCTCTGGCAGTGCGCCATGGAGAGAGAGCTTCTGCCGGCCAAACCTTTCGACCACGTCACAATATCGATATGCCCGACCTTAACCGGAAGCGTCGTTGTAGCCGAGGAGGATGGACTGACCGCGCTGCACGCTCAATTCACCAGCTGGCGGGACACCACTTACGAAAACGAGTTGAAGCCGGACTGGCTTGCACGATTTTGTCAAGAAGATGCCGAGAGCGAGGGCAACGAAACGGGACAACCACAAATTCCATCACCGTTCATGCTGTTTGTACTGCGCACACCAAGGCGGGCGAGATTCGTCTTCACCGAGCGGCGCTATTTTGCCTTCTTCCATTTCTTGCGTACGTGCATCGCCAGCCCTCCACCAACCATCAGTTGATTTCTGCCGGCGCTCGCTGCCAGCGTCTTCGCGTCTGCGTGATGGTTTATTTAATCGATTTCTTTTTTCTTCTCTTTTTTTCCTCTCCTGCGATGTAGAGCGCGAGGGCACGAGCTGCGAACAGCTGTTGGGTGATCTGCAGGTGACACCCCGCTTCGAAGGGTAAGCTTTCCTCTATCCAACACACCAGAGCCTCTGCTTCTCATCCGCTCGTGTGATCGCTTGTCCCTGGCCAGGCATGTGTTCTGCTACAACTGTGCGATGTGCGGACATCGCGGCGAGGACTGCGCAGTGCGACCTCTCTTCGACGACATGTTCATGTCTACTCAGCGGTCGCCTCGCGAACGGTGCGTAGGCTCTCTACACCATTTTGTTTTTATTTAATTTGCTTTTTTTAAATC
>NAVB01001003.1:0-23533 GCA_002179805.1 Acanthamoeba lenticulata
CCCTTTGAGCGGTGCCCCCCAAGAGGTCTCTTGTGCCCCTTTCGTGGCTTCGTCTTGTGTGGGACCACTGTCCTTTCGTCCGAAATCCAAAAAAAAAGAAGGAAGATGTCCATGAGGTTGTGCACACACCAATGAACAGGCGGGAGGTCGCTATCGCTCTGCCATGCCTTGACCTTTTATGCCATTCAACTGGCGCCACATCTTAATAATGAAGATAAAACGTAAGGATGTCGGATACGGCCATACTGCGCAGAAAGCACCGCTTCCCATCCGAACAGCGAAGTTAAGCTGCGCCAGGCGGTGTTAGTACTGGGGTGGGCGACCACCCGGGAATCCACCGTGTCGTATCCTCTTTTTGCTCGCTGACCATCTTTCTTTGCTTGCTTGCACCATCAACCCATTATCCACTTACCATTCTTTTTGGTTTCTTCGTGCGCCTTCTTCACTGGTGATGCCGATACGTATCCTTCCTTCTTCTTTTTGTTTGCATTCCGCTATCAACCTACCGTACAAGTCATCTTATCCTGTTGGTTCTTCCCTTATGTGGTCCTTCCCACTTACAAAACAGAGCAAAATTTGGCAAAAACTGTAGCATTCTTGGTACGTGATGGAGGAGCAGTTTGACATCAAGGTGGGCAATGTCAACAGCAAGGTTGAGCTTTTTAGAGACCTCTCATGCAGGGAGACGGAAATGAAGATCAAGTCGTTGTTGGTGGAGCGGCATGCCTTTCTTCGCCCAGGTTCATTTGACCAGAGGTCCACCAGTAACTCGAGGACACCAGTGCAACCAGACCTCGAGTACAGGTCGGATGGCGTTGCTGGCTTCTGGCCATTGCCACCAGGTACGTGCAACTTGTTGTGATGCATGGCAAAGTTTCTCACAAACGCCCTTACCCTTAGAACAAGATTCAGCACCTTTGGCCTTCCCGAAGCGTGTCTGGAAGGAGATCAGGCTGGTGCTGGGCGACCTGAGCTGGCCTTTCCACCGCACACCCTGTGTTGAGACCTACTTGTGGCGATTCCAACCTCAAGCCTTGTGCAAGTTCGTCTTCTTGGTGGAAGGACCAGAGGGCAGCCTTTATCAAGGGGCACCTTTGCTGTGCTCGTGCATTTGGACAGTGACTACCCAATGGAGGCGCCCAAACTGCGAGCCCTCACGCCTATCCACCACCCTCTAGTACAACCCAATGGCCGCCTCTGCTTTTGCAGACCTCGGGAAGATGGAGGTGACTGTCTTCTCCCCGCTCTCCTGGATCTTGTGCATTGTTGACAACTGTACGACCACAGGCTTCTTCAATTACGAGAGTTGGCAATCAGGGATATTGATGGTCGACCTGCTGACCTTGTTTCGCAAGCAGCTCCTCTGCACCGACTATGAGAAAGCAGCCAAGCAGGCGCACCTCGATCCATTGCTGCAGCAATCCATCAGATCCTGGCGTGTGGACAGAGAGGGCCAAGAACGCAAGGCGAAAGCAATGACCGCCGCTATTTCTTTTTCTTGCTTGCTTGTTTGCTACTTGCGGTCAGGATATCCAAGGACTGAAGCCAAGCGTTTACACAATCTTCCCCCAGGTGCGCATGAAGCTGCATTCCTGCTTCTCTACTTGAAGGGCTAACCCAGCAGCACGTAGTGTGCGCTGGAAATGCGCACGCTAAAAGTGCTTGCCGCGCGAGTCTACCACAGCGACGCAACCGCGGACGAGCAGATGGGTGCACTGGGGTGTTTGCCGCCAGAGCTCATAGACATGATCGTGCTCTGTCTGCTTCAACTCTACATCAGCGTAGCCAGGCAAACTGCTGACTTCAGGCTTCTGCCCGACTGGCGTCAACGGGTCATCATGCTCGACGAGGAGCTCACCACAAACAATTAAAAATAGATTTTTTTATTTTTTTTTTAAAAAAACAACCGAACAGCCAATGCAGGAAGGATAGGACACCAATCAATCAATCAATCAATCATCGTAGAGGCCCAGCTCCTCGAGGGAGGGCAGCCACGAAATGAGGTCTAAATGGGTGCCCTTCACCGTGAATATGTTGGCTGCCCCCCCCCCCCAAATCGTCATCATCATGAGGTCATCGTCATAGGGCATCATACACCAAGAAGAGGGAAAGAGGGAGTTACCGCCGAGCTGGAAGCGCGCCGAGCGAAAGGCGCAGAGGAGCTCCTTGGCCTGGCCGTAGGCCGACATGACCGCCCGGCTGGTGGGCGCCACCGGGGTCAGGCTCTTGCGCAGCAGGCTCTCCACCAGCCGCCTCGCTGTCCCCCCCCCTTGATGATGAGGGGGCCGACGACAAGACGTGTCGACAAGGGCGCTTGTGACGTACCGGACTGCCAGCCCTGCACGTCCACGACGGGCGCGTCGACAAAGGCCTGGCGGAAGAGGTCCCCCATGTCATCGAACCGCAAATTCAGATCCACGTCCCTGATTTTTGTTGAAATGATTGAATAAATAAACACCAAATTCATCAGAATGCCAAGTATGAAAAGAAAAAAGACAAAAAAAAAGAGAACGGAGGCGGCACCGGAGAGCCGAGAAGAGGGCGGCGATGTCGGACATCTGGCCGTTCGGGCGGGGCTCCTCCCCGCCGGACAGGACGCCCTGCACAAAGTCTGCCGTGTGCGGGTCAGGGAGGCGCACACAAACACACGCGCGTGTGTGCGGGAGGCGCTTACCGACGACGGAGCGGTGGACGACGCCCGCGAGCGATGCACGGGCGCGCATGAAGTGGGGCGACTCGGGGTCGAGCGGCGCCTCCGACAGCTCGAGGCGGCCCTCGAGCCGCTGGATCTGCATGCCTGTCAGGAGGACCTGGAGCGGGCCGATCTGGGTGTCGAGCGAGGCCAGGCTCTGCCGAAACTCGAGCGTGATCTTGAGGGCGCGCTCGCGCTCGCTCTTGCTCTTGACCTTGTCGTCGTCTTTCGAGTCGTTTTCGTCGTGGACGACCTCGAGCTTGAAGTTGGCGCAGCCGAGTTCGGACTTGAGCACGAGGAGGATGTTCTTGAGCTTGCCCGCGAGCTCGCCGAGCGCAAAGTCGTCGACGCCCGGCCGGACGCTCAAGTTCAGCGATAAAAGGGCGCCTTCCTCCTTGGCCCCGTATTGCTTTCGGTACCCTGCAGCACGATCGTGCGCGCGTGTGTGCCATGAGCGCGCGTGTCATGCGTGCGTGCGTGTGTTGTGCGCAAGCGCGTGTGCGCGCAGGAGGGAGACGCACGCCGGCCGTCGTCGGGGTCGAAGGCGTAGTGGAGGGACGCCGCGCACGCCGCCTGCTCGAACGGCCCCACTTGGGCCTGCCCTTGTCCGCCACGCCCACCACCACCACCATCATCACCATGATGAACATCATCGCCTTCATAATCAGTGATGCAGCGTACGCGGAGGTTGAACTTGCACAGGTCGTCCGCGCCAGCGCCCGGCACAGGCGAGCTCAGCTCCTCGCTCGCCCTCTGCTTCCCCTTCCCATCTGCAGCGCATCCCCAAACACCGCGCGCGTGTGTGTCATGCGCGTGTGTTATGCGCGTGTGTCATGCGCGTGTGTCGTGCGGTGGCGCACCACCGGCAGGATCCTCAGTGCTCGCGGTGGCGGAGGGAGGAGGAAGCGGGGCGTGGCCGGCCTTGCCCATGAGCCGGAACACGGCCCGCATGTACGGCTGCGACCTGCAGAACGTCGCGCGCGCGCGGCCCCACGTCAGAGCCACAGACCAGGCAGATCAGGATGGCCGCGCGCCGCTCGCTTGGGGGTTGCGGCGGCGGTACCGGAGCTTGGTCCGCAGCGCGGCCAGCATGGAGGCTTCCTCGGGCTTGTGCGACGACGGCGCGGCCGGGGCGGTGGCCGTCGTCGTAGAGGAGGAGGAGGGCTCGTCGGGCGCCGACCACCAGTCAAAGAAGTGGTCAAAGGTCCAGCCCTCGCCTGCGGGCCAGGCGTCGGGCCCGCCGGCCGGCAGCTCCTGGCCGAGGTGGGCCGCCAGCTGGCGCAGCTCGAGCTCGTCGAGGAGGCCGTCCTGGTTGACGTCGAACAACTCAAAGATACGGCGGGCCTCTGAATCACCCACCACAGGGGCATGATGGTGATGGTCAGGAGAACGGCTCCATGGCAGGCCCAGAAGAAGAGCAAGTAGAGGGGGGGAGGGCTCCTCACCGTTCTCGTCCACGAGCGTGGTAGATGGGGCAGTAGGCGGTTCAAAGGCAGCCAGGGCTCGCGAGAGGAGGGCCACCTCCTCCCGTAGTCGGGCGTTCTCCTGCTCCAGCGTTTCCATGTACAAGTTTGTGTATTTGTATTTTCTTTTTCAGCAATTATTGTTCTTTGGCTCGTCGACAGAAACAGAAACATTTCTCAGCAAATGAAACTAACGAAAAAACTCGGATAACGGCCAAGAAGAGAGAACTTGAGCTCGTTGGCAACGAGCGGCTACAACCACTACACAAGTGCCGTACAGAGAAGAAGGATGAAGTTAGACGCCCAAGTGCTGGGCACCGGAGCCGATGGCCATGTGCCGTCGATCTTTGTCTCCACGGACAAGTCGCGAGTCCTGTTCAACGTCGGCGAGGGCACGCAGCGCCTGGCCGGTGAGCACGGCGTGCGCCTATCCCGCGCGCTCGACTTCATTTGCCTCACCCGCCTCACCTGGCATCACATCGGCGGCCTCCAAGGTGTCGTCCTCCTCTTCCTCACTTGACCACATCCGTGTCCTGATGCCAAACTCACGTACAGACCTGCTGGCACGAAGCAAGACGCCCCGGGCCGAGCTGTTGATGCCCATCATCGGCCCGCCCAACCTGTTCGAGATGATGCTCATGACCGAGTTCTACATGTGGAGCCTGCGCCTCGTGCTCCACCTCCACGACCTGGCGCCCGGCTATGAGCCGGCCTTTGCCGCGGCCGACCTGACCGTGCAGCCCGTCCTGCTTCTGCCCACCGCCACCGACGGCGCCGCGTGCGTGGGCCGGAGCCGCACGGTCGTGCTCCACTTTGAGGCGTGGGCCGGGCGGCGCGTGCCGCCGCCCGTGGCGGCCGCCGTCTGCTACATCTGCCGCACGGCCGACAAGCCCGGCACGTTCGACGCCAAGAAGGCCGCCGCGCTCGGGGTCAAGGGCGCCCTGTGCCGCGCCCTGGTCCAGGGCCAGACCGTGGTCACGCCCGGTGACGGCCGCACCGTCCGGCCGGAGGACGTCATCTCGCCGCCGACCCCGGGCTCGTCGGTGTGGGTCGTGGACTGCCCGTCGCTCGACTTTGTCGCGCCGCTCGTGGCCCACCCGAGGCTGGCGGCCTCGCTCGGCAGCCGGCCGCGGTGCATTTTCCACTTGACCCCGAGCGACGTCCTGGCCTCGCCCGCCTACGCGTCGTGGATGCGCAGCTTCGACGAGATGGAGGGGGAGGACGAGGAGCTTGGGGTGCGCACGCAGCACGTGGTGCTCAACAAGGACGTGTGCCCGCCGCGCGTGCTCCACCTCAAGGCCGCCGAGCGACAGGCCTACTTTCACCACATCGACCAGCGGATCTTCCCGCTGGCGCACCACTCTGACCGGCCGCGCGGGTCGCTTCCGATAGCCAGCGGCCTGCCCTCGACCTGTGTCGCCGGTGCGCCATTTTATTTATTATTTTTATAAAAATCTGTAATAATTATTTTATTTTATTTTCTTTTATTCCACACAGGGGACAATCTGCTCCGGTTCTACGCCGTGACCGTGCCGCGCAAGGGCAAGCAGGAACAGGGCATCGACCGTTCGGGCATCATCGCGCAGCCGCCGCAGATCGACCGGGCCGTCCTCGACGAGGCCATGCCCGCGTTCGCGCGCAGCCTGAGGCGCTACCGCGCGCGTCTGCGAGGCGCAGGCTGCGGCTGCAGCCACGGCCCGGACGACGGCCGACCGAGCTCGGCTGATGACGACGAAGATGAAGTCGAAGCAGCAGAACCTCCTTCGGCGCCCATTGAAGCCCAGTGCCTGCGCCTGACGATGGACGAGGCCGTGCGTCGAGGGCGCTGCACGCTGTACGCCACGGGCAAGGCGTTTGCCGAACAGGACTGGTTCAACTGCCGCACCTGCCAGATGGACCGGGGCTTCGGCTGCTGCGTGGTCTGCGCCGAGGCGTGCCACGCGGGCCACGAACTCGTCGCGCGTGGTACACTGTTGCGTCGCTCGCGCATCAATCGATCCTCGGCCTCACGAGCAGCGCGCTGGTGTTCTGGGCGGGGTGACCCCAAACAGGCCGCTCGGAGGGCTTTTACTGCGACTGCGGGAGCGTGTCGGGCGAGATTGTCCCCTGGCGGTCGCTCGGCCGCGCCGCGCCCGAAGCGCAGCCGCGATGGCAGTGCCACGCGATGAACGGCGTGCCGCCCAAGGCCGTCATCCGCCAGTTTTTCCCAGAGGCGCGCATGCTCTCCCCCTCCTTCTCCCTCATGGCGCACGCACAGAGCGCTGACCGAGCCCAGTGACCGCCTCAGCCCGCCGACGCGATCCTCGACGCGCTCGAGGCCGATCCCACGTCGGAGCTCGTCTTCCTGGGCACCGCCGCCGCCTCGCCCTCCAAGCTTCGCAACGGTGCGTGATGATCTGCCTTGTCGGTGCGTGTGTGCGGCATGTGCTGATGCGGGTGGCCACGTGGACGAGGGCAGTGAGCTCGATTTACCTCCACTTGGCCGGGGGCGGCGTCATCATGGACGCCGGGGAGGGCACCTACGGTCAACTGCTCCAGCGCTACAACCCGGCTGAGATCGATCGCGTCGTGCTGGGCCTTCGCCTTTGCTTCATCTCGCACATGCACGGCGACCACCTGCTCGGGCTGGTGTCTCTGCTGCTCCACCGCGCGGAGCTCGAGCTTGCGCAGCAGCCGCAGCGGGTCGACCCCATCGTACTTGTGGCGCCCATGGACGTCAACCGCATGCTTCTGGCCTACAACCGCAGCTGCGCCGACGTCCGGCTGGTCTACGACTTTGTCGAGTGCAAGCACGTCCACTACCAGCGAGGCGGCCGGCCCGCAGACGCGCAGCCGACGACAGACGCGCCCGAAGCCCTGGCGCGGGCCATGGACCGGCTCGGGCTGGCCCGCGTCGAGACGGCCGAGGTGATCCACGCCTGCAACAGCGGGGCCCGAGCCCACGCGCTGTCGCTCGTCAGCCGCGACGGCTGGAAGGTCGTGTACTCGGGTACGCGAGGAGATCGCGCGCTGTTGTTGGCCGATGGCACTCAACTTTCTCTCTCTCTCTCTCTCTCTTGCTGCAGGAGACACGCTGCAGCCGTGCCAGGAGCTGCTGGAGCTGGGCGCGGGCGCCACGGTGCTCATTCACGAGGCCTCGTTCGCGCACGACAAGGCGCGCGAGGCGCGACGTAAGTTCCACTCGACCACCGAGGAGGCCATCGAGGCCGGTACACACACACACACGCTCCCCTCGTATTGCTCCGGCTCGTTCGTTGCGCCAACTCACGCAAGCACGACGTGGACACCGTCGTCGACAGGGATGAAAATGGGGGCGGCGCGCATCGTGTTGACGCACTTTAGCCACCAGTATGTGCGGAGCTTGCCCTCTTTCGAGCCCAACGAGCGGACGGCGTGGGCCTCGGACCTGATGAGCGTCAAGTTCAGCCAGCTCCGACGGCTGCCGCTCGTGGTCGCACCGATGGCGGCCTTTTTCGCCGAGCAAGAGCTCCTCCGCGGCAAAGACGCAGAGCAAGATGAGCTCGACGAAGAGGGCGCTGAGTTGAACGGCGATGATTAAATCTTGGGAGCACCAGCATGCTTTGTTCTCAGTCGGAGCTCATCATTGGTTCGCTACAACAAACCACGGCCAAAGAAGGACTCGTGGAAGAAGTCGTATACGCCCTGGCCCAGGGTGGGGCCGATGGAGGGCACTCGACCCAGCTCCTCGGGTCCGGCATTGGCCACCGCTTGGATCGCTGCCAAAACATCCCCAATGGGTGAACACAAGCGGCAACACTCGGGGGAGGGAAGGTTGGTGGATGGCGAGTACTCTTGAAGTGAGCCAGCAGCATCTTGGCTTTTTGGTCGCCTACGCCTGGGATGGTCGTCAGAATCTTGGCTAGGTCGAGTGGCTCTGGTCGCTTCTGCTTGTTGATGGCACTGGCCAGAGGCTTCGTTCGCATGCGTCCGTTCACCTGTCGAGACCGCAGGTGATGAGCTTGCTTTCACCAACTGCCTCACAGAGTAGAGCTCTGGTACCATCTTGGACAAGAGCTTCGCTGCCTCAGCTTCATCCGCCACCGGCACTACCGTATAGCCTGATCTGCGGGGTCAGCGCTGAGTCTTGCCACTTGGGAACGGATGGTGTTACTACCGTAGCGAGTGGCAATACGCAGCTGAAGTTTGTCAAAGACACTGCACGCTCGCTTGGCCTTGTGCACGAGCACCAGACTGTTTGCGTACTGTGTGTCAAAGCCCTGGTCAGTTCAGTTTCGAAAACTGGCAAGCACGGGAGAACCTTGCGCAGAGGAGCAAGGAGCCGCTCGTGCTCGGCTTTGTCTAAGCCCACTTCGGCGTCGGACAAAAAGACCATTCCGGTGGAGTCATCGCTGAGGCACAGGTCTGCCTCTTGTGTCGGACGCACCAAGCTACGCACAGAAGCTGCGCAGAGTTAGCGGAGCAAAACGTTACAAGGGGGTGGCAAGACGAACCTTGCTTCAGTGCCGCAAGGAGAGGGCTGCCTTCTAGGCGCTTGCTTAAGTACAAGTTGGGATACCCCATCCGGACGGCCATTTTGGCCCCTCCAGTTGTGCACACAAGCTCTGGCCCGTAAAAGTTTGCGTTTCAAAGTTTTGGCGGGCTTTTTTCTAGAATGTTCAAGAAGGAAATTTGAAGCATGCACAAACGTGTTGGCCAGTTCCCGCGCTTTTTTCTGCGCGGGTTTTGGGCGTGCTTTGAAGTTTGATTCTTTGTTTTCCACACAGACCACCCCACACACAGCACATCTACACAATGCAGGTTCGTGCACCACTCGCGCGTCCTACTGTTCATGCCAGCTGCTGCTTGCGTCTGCCAGCAATTCTGGAATCTACTTAAGAAATTAATTGATTTTTGTCTTGTAGGTCTCCGACGATGCGCTTCGCCAGCTTATGGCGTCCTATCAGAAGATCCAAAGCCCTGACAACGCACAGCGCAAGGAGGGTATGTGTCTATTCTGTTTCTCCAATTTATGAGGAGTTGACCTTATGTTTCTGCAGGCGAGGCGTTCATGCACCACATTCAGACGCAGCCCGGATTTGCTGCGCGTTCCTTGCAGCTCCTGGCTGCTCAGGGGTTGGACTCTACCATGCATCAGCAGGCAGCTATTCACTTCAAGAACTTCGTGAAGACAAGTTGGCAGGTAAGTTTGCGGCAACTGCCTGCGAACGACGGAAATCGTTGACCACATGCACTGTTACAGCCAAAGGATGGAGCCGCGATCAGCGACCAGGACAAGGAGCTTGTCAAGAACTCCATTGTCGATTTGATGGTGGCTGTGCCGCCTGCAGTGCAGAGGCAGCTCTCGGAGGCTCTCAGCATCATCAGCCAGAGCGATTTTCCCGCCAAGTGGGGCAATCTGCTGCCGGTAAGCCCAAAATCTCTATTTTTCATTGTAAATTGGCTGTTTCAAGCTCACATCTGCTTCCTTTTCAGGCCCTTATCAGCAAGCTCAACACGCAGGACCCCAAGGTCCTCTATGGCGTGCTCGAGACCGCCAACTCCATTTTCAAGCGGTATCAGCACCAGTACAAGTCGGACGACATTCTTAAGGAGCTCAGCTACATTCTGAACCTCTTCCAAGAGCCTCTGCTGAAGCTCTTCTTGGTAACCAGCCCTCTTTCCCGTCCATCATCATTTGCACATGGCTCATCCTCTTGCGTGTGATGCTTTTTGGACTTGCAGATGGTGAACCAGCTGATTGAGCAGAACCGAAGCAACCCGCAGGCCTTGGTGAGCCTGTTTGACATTCTGCATGCCATCCTGGGACTCTTCTACTCGCTCAGCTTTGTCGATCTCCCCGAATATTTTGAGGATCACATGAAGGAGTGGATGGAGGGCTTCAACCGCTACCTCTCGTTTGAGCCGCAGTACCCCGAGCTCGTCTCCACCGTACGTTCTTGTTGTGGACCTCATCCGCTCTATCCTGGTTCCTTACTGACCTGCTGCCCTGCCCGTACGCCAGGACGACGAGAAGGAGGGCATCCTCCAGAAGGTGCAGGCCGCCATCTGCGAGAACATCAACCTCTACACGACCAAGTATGAGGAGGAGTTTTCTCCGTTCCTGCCTGTCTTCGTCACGTCTGTGTGGGGCCTGCTCGTCAAGACCGGCCCTCAGATGAAGAACGACGGCGTACGACTGCTCTACAATGCCCTTTGTCTTCTTGTCGCTGCACATGTTTTTAACAAGTTATTTGTGGAATGCAGGTCGTGTGCAGCGGCATGAACTTCCTCACGTCGGTGGCCACGTCGGTCCACTTTGCCCTGTTTGCTGAGCAGGGCGCCGTTCAGAACATCGTTGAGAAGATCATCATCCCCAACATTAAGCTGCGTGAGGACGATGAGGAGATGTTTGAGATCAACCCCCAGGAGTACATCCGCAGGGACATCGAGGGGTCGGATACCGACACCAGGCGGTACGTGTGTGTGTGTGTGTGTGGCTGAATCGTGTTGTTGGTGCCTGGGTTGTGAGCGCTGATGATGATGATGATGACGGGATCTTTGGTGGCCTACAGACGCACGGCTTCCGAGCTCATCAAGGGTCTCAGGAAGCAGTTTGAGCAGCCGCTGACCCAGCTGTTCACGTCCTACATCGGCACCCTGCTCGAGCAGTACAAGAGCAACCCGGAGTCCAACTGGCAGGCCAAGGATGCCGCCCTCTACCTCGTCACGGCTCTCACGGTGCGTCTTCCCAAAGTGTTGTCCTCGATTTATTTTCCATCTGAATGTTGATGTGTTTACTCTGTATGCTCACTTACACCCCTGGTCTACACTTGCAGGTGAGCGCTGCTACGGCCGCTGGCGGTGCCACCAAGACGAACCAGTTTGTCGACGTCGTGTCGGTCTTTGCCGCCCAAGTGCTCCCCGAGCTGCAGAGCGCCGAGGTCGCCCACGACATCCTCAAGGCCGACGCCTTCAAGTTTGTCACCACCTTCCGCAACCAGCTCCCCCGCGAGGCCATCGAGGTACGCCGCCCCACTGGGCTGTGTGCCTCCCCCAATGATGAATGGGGACAAGAGGGCTCATCTTGGCTCGTCCACTCGCGGCACAGATGGTGTTTGGCCTGGCCGTCGGCTCGCTCGATTCCGAGTCGTACGTGGTGCAGACCTATGCGTCGATCGCCATCGAGCGACTGCTGTTGATGAAGGGCGCAGACAAGCAGCCCGTGCTCGGCCGCGCGCAGCTCAAGGCCTTTTTGCAGCCGCTTGTGACCAACATCTTCAAGGTCCTCAGCGACCCCGAGTCCAAGGAGAACTCGTACATCATGAAGAGCCTCGTCCGCGTGCTGGCCACCAGCGGCGAGGAGGTGGCGCCCATCGCCGAGCCCGTCCTCAAGCAGCTCGTAGGCACGCTCGGCGGCATCTACAAGAACGTGGGCAACGTCAACTTTGCCCACTGGCTCTTTGAGGCCATCGCCGCCCTCATCACGGCCGTGTGCCCCGGCAACCAGGCCGCCATCGCCGCCGTCGAGGGTCAGCTCTTCCCGGCCTTCCAGGCCATCCTCGCCGAGGACGTCACCGGTGCGTGCCTCGCCCTAGACATCGAGAGGACCCAGCCAGCAGTTGTCTGACTTTGGCGCGGTCATCGTCTATCGCAGAGCTCGGCCCGTACGTGTTCCAGATTTTGGCCTACCTGCTGGAGCTCCGCGGGACGGGCGCGCAGCAGGCCTACGTGGCGATGTTGCCCTCGCTCGTCTCGCCCGCCCTCTGGCAGCGCTCCGGCTACCAGCCGCCGCTCGTGCGCCTCCTCCAGGCCTACCTCCACAACGCCCCTCAGGTACTTGCTCCCTTTCCCTCTCCCTTTGAATGACCTCCAGCCTATGTTGCTCACCACACGCGCGTGTCGTGTCGTGCGCCAACGCACACAGTTGATCCTGGCGCAGGGCCACCTGCAGCCGATCCTGGGCGTGTTCCAGAAGCTGCTGTCGTCGTCGCAGAGCGACCACCTGGCGTTCTTCCTGCTCGAGTCGATCTTCTTGTCGCTGCCGTTTGAGCAGGTGCAGCCGTTCGTGGGGAACATCCTCACGCTCGTGTTTGCGCGCATCCAGAGCGCCAAGTCGCTCAAGATCATCCGCTCGTTCATCGTCTTCCTGGCCTTCTTCGTGAGCAAGCACGGCGCCAGCACCGTCCTGCAGGCCATCGACGCCGTGCAGCCGCGGCTCTTCATGATGGTCATGGACTCGCTCTGGCTGCCCAACATCCAGAAGGTGAGCGGCCTCATCGAGCGCAAGGCCTGCGCCATCGCCATGATCAAGCTCCTCACCGACTGCCCGGCCCTCCTCGGCGAGACCTACTTCCCGCTCTGGGGCAAGCTCCTCGCCGCCCTCCTCGCCGTCCTCGAGCTCCCCCAGGACGAGTCTGGTACGCCTTTCCGTCGTTTACTTTTACTTTCTACTTTTTATTGTAATTATAATTACACGATTAAGTTATTATTTATTCATAAGTAATACTTTTTCTTATTTGGTCGTGTGTTGTCATGACGCAGGCCCGGCGGACGCGTCGGACGAGGAGGTGGCGGTGGACATTGCGCAGGCGTCGCACGCGTCGTTTGAGACGCTGAGCCACGCGCGCAAGAAGGACGTGGACCCGTTCAAGGACGTCGACCCCAAGAAGCTCCTCGCCTTCTCCCTCCAGCGCCTCTCGCAGGCTCACCCCGGCAAGGTCCGCCCTCTCCCTCTTCTCCCCCCCCCCCCAATCGCTCTGGAGAGAGCAAGGAAAGAAGGGCTCACACGGGCGCGTCATTGGGGGGATCTTTGTGGTCGTGTTGTGGTGTTGCAACAGTTTGGCGCGCTCGTGCAGCAGAGCCTGTCGCCCGAGGCCCTGGCCGCCCTCCAGACCTACTTTGTCGCCGCGGGCCTCAACCAGCCCTACCTGGCCTAGATGGATCGATCGATCAATCTGTCAGTTATGATGGATGAATGAGCGTCCTCATCCTCGTCCTCCTCCTCCCCCCTTCCCACCACGTTCTGGCTCCGCGCTCCACCTAAGCGTGGTGTGCGCCGCTGAACGAACTCCCTCCTCCCGACAAGAAGAAGAGAAGTAAAATAAAAAAAGAACGTAAAGTTTACATTAACAACAAAGTCGGTGCATGCTGTTCCCCCTCTTGAACGACCTACGCCAAGAAGAGGCGCATGAGGATGCCGTCCAAGTAGAGGTCGTCGCGGACTTTGGTGTCGCGCGCCAGGACCGCCACGCGCTCGAAGCCCAGCTTGTGGTACAGGCCCAGCGCGGCCCGGTTGTCCTCGCGCACCATCAGGTACATGATCTCGATGCCCTGGCCCCGCTCAGCGTCGCGCAGGGCCCGGTTCTCGCGCCGCACGCGCTCGAGCGCGAGCTCCAGCAGCCGCGTGCCCAGACCGCGGCCCCGCGCTGCGGGCGAGAGGCCCATCGTGAGGTCTAGTGGTGATGACGAGGGTGGTGATCGATCAGAGAGACTTGCCCATGATGGTCCTCGCGCTCAAGCATGGACGTACCAGCGGTGTGGCCCTGACGAGGCACTTTGGAGGGAGACACGCGCACGAACCCGACCAAGCAGGGCGCGCCGTCGTCATCTTCTACGGCAGCCACCAGGTACAGGGGCGCCGCGCAGCGGGCGGCAAGCGCAGGAGGAGCGCCATCGGCCGATTGAGCGGAGCAACGGGCCGTCTCTACTTGCCGCCGCCAGGCCTTGTAGGAGGCGACCTCTTCGGCCAAGGCTGAGGAGTCTGGGTATCGCTCTTCGAACGTCTGGCAGAAGTAGTCGCACCCGCGGTACACAGCTCCCATGAGCTCGTACACATCGTGAAGGCTCACCGTCATCTTCACTTCTGTTGCGTCTTCATTCAGATTTTGTGTCGCATCAGCCACCGCTGCGCAAGCCGAAGTTTCGCCTGCAGTGGCGCTGAGGTCTACAAGGCGAAGTGTGGGTGGTGTGGTCGTCTTCTCCATGGAGGGCGTGGGGTAAACAGGCGAGCGGCGAGCATGTCTACGCTGTTTGCGAAGCTTCGCACGGCTTCTTTGACCTTCGCAACCTCAAACCGGGCATTATCCGGCCGCCAGCCCAAGCAAGAACCAAGAAGAAGAACGAAACACTTTGTTCTTTGTACAGGTACGACATCAAGAGGTTGAGGGAGGCGGGAAAACAGTGCAGAGAGTGGAGCTTAGCGAAAGAAAGTGGATCAGTTGGTAGTCGCTTGGTTTCTTCGCCTCTGGGCCAGTTTGGCGGCCGAGTTACCTCGCCGACCACCGCGGTGCTTCTTGGCCCGCCTGAGACCGATCTGCGAGCCGGATGGGCCAGTGGTCCAGGCCAGGCTCTCGGTCGAACGCCGCAGCACACGAGCCGGAGGCACAGGCAAGTCCTTTTGGGCTTGCCTGGTCTCTGTCTGGACCTCTTCCTCCTCCTCACCGGCGATCGTGGTGGGCTGCAGTCTCCGGGCAGTGGCCAGAGGAGGCGGAGGGGGAGCGGCCACGGGCGCGGTGAACGTAGGAGGAACGACCGGGGCGGTGTCGACCACGACTGCTTGAGGGGCAGCTTGCGTAGCGGCTGTCGGGATGCGCATGCGGAAGTTGAGAGGGGGAGGCGGAGGAGGCCGAGGAGCGTTGAACATGGCAATGCGCTGAGCGACGTCGATGGGTGCGTCGTCGACGTTGGCTTCGAAGGGTGGCTCAATGAACCGAGGGAAGCTTTGCCCAGCCACGCTCTTGCCCTGAAGCGACTGCAGCACCAGCTTCTCATACTCCCTTTGGTCGTTGGGCACCGAACCGTTGAGGCGAGAGTTCAGGTTGGGCTGGTAGAGGAGCCACAAAAGCCCATGGGCGTAGTCCACGAGCCTCACCTGTGGGTTCCATTCATCTGCAGAAGAAGGTTGCCAGAGTCAGTTTATAAACCTGTGAAGAGCGATGTGGGCGGGAAGTATGTACCGTTGAGCAAGTTGAAGCAAATGTGGCCTGTGAAGTCGATGTTGGGGTGGAAAATTTTAGTCGTACAGTTGATGCTGGCCACGGATTCGGGGTAGTTGGAGGGCAGGTTCACCCTGAAGGTGAATGTGCCTCCGGCGTAGGGGCTGCCCTTGGGCGTGAGCACGATGTCGACCCTCGTCAAGTCGTTCTCGTCTGGGAAGTTGATGGTGATCTGTCCATCAGAGAAGGACTGAAAGTTGGTCTCTTGAAACTCCTTCAGAATGACCTTGCTCAGCGTTGTCGTCATCTTTTCTCGGGTGAGTTGCTACTGTGTGCCTCCTTCGTGTCTTATGAAGAACCTCACCACAAAGACCCTCCCTATAAAAGAGGGTCACCACCACTTGGTTTCTCTCGAGCGCTCACAGCACCGATTTCACGACGCTACTCTGCACCGAATCGGCCAGCCTGCGCTCTTCCGCGAATCGTTTCCGCCATGCCCGGAAAAATACCGGTATTGACTTTCCATACCGCGAGACAAGCCCCGCAGTAGAGGGAGGGCTACACGGAAGGTGCACGCGGGCTGGACGACTCTTTAGTTTTTGGTTGCCCTGTTCTTATCCCTTCGTGCAGGAGCGCGCTGTTAATTGGCCTGAGCCAGGAATCAGTATGGCAGCTGTGGCTGGTCCTTGCGAACGAGGTGTGTTGTGCAAGGGATCATGGACCGGGCCACATTACATAGTCGGTCACGCATGACAGCGGTCGCCACATTGTTCACCTCCCTGGCTTGTGACCACGGCCGTCATCTTGTGCAATTCACCCCGTCAAAAGCGTTACCATCGCCATCATCAAAGCCTTATTCTCGCCATCCTTAGAGATGTAATGCACCGCCCACCTCATGCCTGAGGAGCATGCCTCCACGCGCTGCTTTGATCCCGGCGCAGCCTGGAGTGTGCCCAATTAAGCATCAAGCCGCCATCTGAAGTGGGAAGAACCCGAATATGCAAACAAAAAAGAAGAAGGAGAAGATGATACGACACTGGCGGCACATCACCAGTGGTGAGCATGAAGAAGGCGCATGAAGAAACCAAAAAGAGGATACGACACGGTGGATTCCCGGGTGGTCGCCCACCCCAGTACTAACACCGCCTGGCGCAGCTTAACTTCGCTGTTCGGATGGGAAGCGGTGCTTTCTGCGCAGTATGGCCGTATCCGACAACCCAAGTACGCCCCGCGCCTTGTTGTTGCTTTCTTCTCGTGGCAACTCTGTCATTGGTCTTTTTCGAAACTTGATTTTGTTATCCGTCAGCTAGGGGGTATCAGCAGATAGCACGCTATCTACTATGTGGTTCTGCTAGGAGATCTCTGCAACCAGCCCGTGCCCGCGTCGCCCGACCTCTCCGTCAGCATCTGCGGGCCCCCGGCGGTCGAGAGGCCCATCGTGAGGTCTTGTAGTGAGGACGAGGGTGGTGATCGATCAGAGAGACTCGCCCATGATGGTCCTCGCGCTCAAAAAGCATGTGAACATACCGTCGATGTGCCTTGACGCCCTGCTTGGTCGGGTTCGTGCGCGTGTCTGGAGTCAAGTGCTGTAAACGCAGGAGGAGCGCCATCGGCCAATTGAGAGGAGCACAGGGCCATTTCTACTTGCCGCCAGGCCTTGTGGGAGGCGACCCTTCTTCTGGCTCGGGGTCTGGTGGTACACAGTGAGCTCGCTCATGGGCTTCTTTGACCTTCGCTCACCCCAAACCCAATAAACAGTAAACAGTTCACGGCAAGCACTTGCTTTGTGGTGAAGTCGTCTCAACACCGCGGTGTTGCAGTTGCGCCAGACAGCGCACGGGAATGACGGCGGACCAAGGGGGTACGTATCGTAGCCATGACTTGCCACGATACAGACAGCCGCATGTACCGACACCCGACCGAGCTTACCTACCGTTGTAAGAATAAGCCAAAAGAGGTGAAAGGCTGTGTGGTCGCTGTAGCGTTTCACCTGTTTTGCTTGAACTAACAGGGGCAGTGAAAGATTGGGTATGAAGGTGAGAAGGGCAGCGGTAGGCAGCTTTATCAACTGCGCAAGCCGCAGGAAAAAAATGGCGGGAATCGGCAACACCACACGAACTCTGTTTCCCGCGCAAATTTTGACAAATCTGCAACTTGTGTGATGAATCTGGCCCTCTTTCCTGTGGGATGGCCTCTTCCGCCTACGCGGAATCAGCTCTGGTTGGCTGTTCCACCTGCCGCGTATGGTTCAGCTTCATCAGTGGATCATCTTCTGGCTTTCGAAGAATCACGGCATAGAAACAAGGTAGGGATCAATGCCCTTTCGCCTCACGCCAAGTTTCACTCACGTTCGTAATTCGCCCATTAGCTGGCTGAGGTCGCCAATGCGCCTGCCCCATCACCGATCGGTGCCATGGGACAGGCGGGAGGCCGGGGCGGGGGCGGTCCTGGTGTGGGCAATGCGTCTCTCGAAGAAGGCGAGGAAATCTTGGAAGATGAGGAGGAGCAGGACGAGGGAGAAGAGGGTGTTGAGGAAGGGCTCCTCGATGACCAGATCAGCGAAACCGAATCCATGTTCGAGGTAGAGATTCCTCCTTTCCTTTTTTTGCTACTAATTTACTCACATCTTCACAATTAGGAGGAAGTGGGCAGTCTCGACCTCACAGGCGACGACCTGATGGATCTGCCATGACCGTCACAACTGCATTCGACTGTTGTTGTTGAAGTCTTGGTTCGATTAAAAGCTGCTACTCAGCAGAAGTGGACGCCGTCGCCCCGGCCATGCGCCAGCAAGAGAGACGACAAGAACGACGCCTGCACGGATGGAGAAAAGGCTCATAAGAGGAAGACAAGCCACACGATGAGGGACCTCTTGGGACGGGATGAAAAACGTACATAAGTAGCGTTGCCGGTGACCGCCCCAGCGGCGGCTGGGTTGAAACGGACCGTCGAAACCTTGAAGGCCTGGCCGTCCGATCCGGCGGGCGAGGTGACGTCGATGGTGATGATGTGGGCCTGAATCCGCGGGTCGGCCACCAGCCGGCCGCGCACGCGATCGAATCCCAGCGTGTGCGCTTTGTAGAGGAAAAAAAAAGCAAAGCCCAAGTGAGAGACTAGAAGAGGGCAATGGACTGCGGTGGCGATGAGGGAGACAACGAGGACGAGGGGCAGTACCAGCCATCGCAGCGCAGGCCATGGTGTTGACGTTGTTGGGGGCCAGCGGGCACAGTTCGCGCACGCTGCCGTCAAAGATGACCGTCTCTTCGTCGCTGTCGGGCGGGATCTGCGCCAGGCGCTCCTGCAGGTGGCCCTCGACCTGTTGGTATTGATGTTGATGTTGATGTTCGCGTGTGAGACACCCGCATGGCAAGGCCGACGGTCGCCCGAGGCTCCATTGGCAATGCGTGCCTTGAGGGAGGACGGGTGCTTGGCCATGGTGATGGTCAGCTCGGCGATGGAGCCTCGCTGGGCCATCTTCTGGATGTCCTGCGCGCCCCACAGCGCCCCTGCCGGCACGTAGACTCTGTCCCTCGCCCACAACATACACGCAAAAAACACAAAACAGGCCACGTCAGGCGCCATAACAGAGGCCAGTCGAGTTGAGCTCGAACCCGAAGCCGTTGGGCTCATCAGCGGCTCGCCTCATCTCCCTGCACGCGCATGACAGTGATGGCGGTGAACAGAGAGCACAGGGCAGAGGACGAGCCAATGAAACGCACGTCTCGTAGTCGACGTCGGCAAAGGCCGTCGGAGATCCCACGAAGAAGTTGGCGGCGCGAACGAAGCGCGGGCCGTACGTGACGCTGATCGACGGGTGGCTCACCTCGGCGATGATGTCGGCCCCGAACCGCTCGAAGTCGTCTGTCCGCCGACCGTGTCAGGCCAGTGTGCATCCACGCGGCTCGCTCACGTCATCTTCTTCTTCTTCTTCTTCCTTCTTCGCGGGATGTACATACCGAGATCGTGGCAGATGAGCTCCGGAGGGACGAGGCCGTCGTCAACGATTCGCGAGGTGGTGCGGTTCCAGACGAACGCGAGCTCGAGCTTCTCCTTCACCGAGTCGTCTAGACGGTCCAACCGGCACGCGCACATCAGACGCACATCATCAAGCACGGTCGAGCGAGAGGGCAAGCCAAACCTTGGAGGATGTGCTCCACGAGGTACTTGCCCAGGTGGCCATAGCCCACAATGCCCACGCGCTGTTGTGGAGGCCTGAGTGAGTGAACACGTCGGTCAAAAGAGCACACATACGGTGGTGGACACGCACCTTACGAGTGGAGAGCTGCGGTGTTGTGGTGACCCCAGCAGCTGCGGGAGCAATCAGATTATTACACAAGTGAGATTAAATCAAACTGGTGGTTGCCCAAAAAGTAGTACCATTCCGTGTGTGATAAAGAAAGGCAATACCGCCTCCAAGAGCGACACCGACCGTGGCGGCAAGCAAAAGAGGCCACCGTGTGGACGAAGAAGAGGTCAGGTCCATGATGCCACAGCAAACAAAAGAAAAAAGAAGAGAAAAGATCAATGAAACTCTGTTATGTCAAAAGATGGATACTTCCCTGTTCGGTAAATATTTCACATGCCATTAAACAGCTTTTTAAATCAAAGCCCTTTTGGGTGAAGCGGGGCAAGGCGGCTGCTCGTTTCGAGCGCGGGCTCTTCAGTTCTGAAAAAATTCTTGTACAAAATTTGCAGTCGACAGCACGAAGTGGGAAAACTAAGGGAGAGGAGGGCTGGGATAGGTTACCAGGGACAATACTGGACAATTAGGGCTTTGATAGGGCCCTTTTTTCTGGGAGCGCGTGGTTCAGTGAAAAAAAGTGACAAAATTTGGGGGCCTGCTGCCGAGCGATAAGTAAGGACCCGTGGCCGGTCGCTTTTGTTCTTCGTCTCTCGCTCGCCGCTCGCTCAGCCAGCCTCACCTGCCTGCCTGTGTGTTCAGCCGTCGTAGCCAAATAACTTCATCTCTCTCGCCGCGCCCATCCGCAAAAACAAGCACACTTGATTGTCGTTAACAACACACAAAGACAAGATGTCGAGGGACCCCAACGTTATCCGCATCAAGCCCTACCACTACATTCACGTTCTGGACAACAACTCCAACGTGACCCGCGTCGAGGTGGGCCCGAACACATACACTAGGCAGGTTCGTTTCAATAATCATCTGTCTCTCTCTCTCTCTCTCTTGCTCAGCTGACTTTTGGTTTCTATAATTTCTACTCGTCGCCGGGAGGCAATCCGGTCAACAATTAGTAGTTGTAAATATATTAACCTTAGCGTTTGCATTCATTCTACTACTACAGGAACATGAAAAGATCGTGTTCGGCCCTGAGTCGATGATCATGATCCCGCCGCGTCACTACTGCATCATCTCGAACCCGGTGGTCAAGGATGCCAAGACCAACAAGCCCGTGTTTGACGCCCACCACAACGTCAAGGTGCGCTTCGGCGACGAGGAGATCCGCTTCGAGCAGGAGCCCTTCCCGCTCTACCCGGGCGAGTCGCTCCTGGGCAAGGTGAGCGCGCTCCAGGTGGTGGGGCCCGACGCGGCGCTGCGCCTGCGCGCCATCCGCGACTTTGAGGACAAGGTGGCCGGCGACGAGTGGCTCTTCCGCGGGCCGGCGACCTACAAGCCGCGCGTTGAGGTCCAGGTCGTGGAGATCATCCGCTCGACCATCGTCAAGCCCAACACGGCGCTCAAGCTGCGCGCGCGCAAGTCGTGCGTCGACGCCACGGGCGCCAAGCGCGAGGCCGGCGAGGAGTGGCTCGTGCGCACCGTGGGCGCCTACCTGCCGGGCGTCGACGAGGAGATCGTGCAGACGGTGCCGGCCAAGGTGCTCACCGACAAGAAGGCGCTCCACCTGCGCGCCACCAAGACCTTTGTCGATGTCTTTGGCGCCAAGCGCAAGGCCGGCGAGGAGTGGCTCGTCACGCTCGACGACGCCGAGACCCACATTGCCGACGTCTATGAGGAGCTCGTGGGCGAGGTGCGCATCATGACTCTCTCCAACCGCAACTACGCCGTCGTCGTCGACCCGCTCGACAAGTCCGGCCGCCCGCAGCTCGGCCACAAGGAGCTCCGCGTCGGTCCGGCCTCGTTCTTCCTCCGCCCGGGCGAAAAGCTCGAGAACGGCATCCAGAACATCTATGTGCTCGGCGCTGAGGAGGCCCTGCTCCTGCGCGCGCGCGAGTCCTACACCGATGGCGCCATCTCGCGCAAGCCCGGCGACCGCTGGATGATCGTCGGCCCGTGCGACTACGTGCCCCCGATCCAGGTCGACGTGCTCGAGACGCGCCGCGCCATCCCGCTCGACGAGAACGAGGGTATCTATGTGCGCGACCTCAACACCGGCAAGGTGCGCGCCGTCATCGGCGAGTCCTACATGCTCAAGGCCGATGAGGAGCTCTGGGAGAAGCAGCTCCCGCCCGTCGTCGAGGAGCTCCTCGCCCGCGAGCGCTCCTCCGGCGAGGTCCGCTCGGCCGCGTGGTCGCGCGGTGGTGCGCAGCCGGCCGTGTCGGCGCGCGACAAGACCCGCCTGGTCACCTACCGTGCGCCGCACGGTGCCGCCGTCCAGATCTACGACTACAAGGAGAAGCAGGCCCGCATCGTCTTTGGCCCCGAGCTCGTCACGCTCGGCCCCGAGGAGCAGTTCACCGTGGCTGACCTGTCGGGTGACGTGCCCAAGCGTCCCAACGTGATCAAGTCGCTCGCGCTCCTGCTCGGCCCCGACTTCATGACCGACATCGTCATTGTCGAGACGGCTGACCACGCGCGCCTCTCGCTCAAGCTCTCCTACAACTGGCACTTTGAGGTCGACAAGAGCGACCCGGAGAGCGCCGCCTCGATCTTCCGCGTGCCCGACTTTGTCGGTGACGCCTGCAAGGCCATCGCCTCGCGCGTGCGTGGTGCCGTCGCCGCGGTCTCCTTCGACAAGTTCCACAAGATGTCGTCGGACGTCATCCGCGCTGCCGTGTTCGGTGTCGACCCCGAGACCGAGCAGGTCCGCAACAGGTTCTTCTTCTCGGCCAACAACCTGGTCATCACCAACATCGATATCCAGTCCGTCGAGCCCGTCGACCAGCGCACGCGCGACGCCCTCCAGAAGTCGGTCCAGCTGGCCATCGAGATCACGACCAACTCGCAGGAGGCCTCGGCCCGCCACGACGCCGAGCGGATGGAGCAGGAGGCTCGCGGCCGCCTCGAGCGCCAGAAGATCCTCGATGAGTCTGAGGCTGAGAAGGCCCGCAAGGACCTCCTCCAGCTCCAGGCCCAGAGCGCTGCCGTCGAGGCCACCGGTCAGGCCACGGCTGAGGCCAAGGCCCGCGCCGAGGCCGCCCAGATCGAGGGCGAGGCTGCCGTGACGCAGTCGCAGCTCAAGGCCGAGGCCACCTCGATCAAGGCCCTCGCCGACCTCGAGCAGCTCAAGAAGAAGCAGGTCCAGGAGATCGAGCACCGCAAGGCCATGGCTGAGCTCGAGGTCAACAAGGCCCGCGAGCTGGCTGCCATCGAGGCCAAGAAGTTCGCCGAGATCGTCGACGCTATCGGCGCCGAGACCATCAAGAAGATCGCCCAGGCCGGCCCCGAGATGCAGGCCAAGCTGCTCCAGGGCCTCGGCCTCAAGAGCCTCATGATCACCGACGGCTCGTCGCCCATCAACCTCTTCAACACCGCCTCGGGCCTCATCAGCACGACCCCGCACTAAGTGTCGGTGCGCGAGAGGCGCGTGTTCTTGGTCCTTCCCCCCGCCGCCGCCGGAAGAAGAGAACACACTTGGGGCTGGTTACGGGTTGGCGGGCTGTGTGAAACCGGCCCCTCCTCTTCCTACTCTTCTTCTGTTGTATCAACTGCTCCCCCCTTGATGATCATAAAAACAAAAACAAAAACAAACCACAACATCTTCATCTTGCCTTGAGAGCCCTTTTGGCTTGCGCTTGGCATTCCGTCCCTCACAGCACCGGTGGTTGTTGAACCCCGAGTCTGTGTGGAACCTATTCAGTTCGGGTAGAAGAAGTCGCCAAAAGAGAGAGGCATCATGCTGGGCTTTTTATACGTCTTCTCTTGTGCGTACAAGCTCCCTTTTGCCCTTCATTTTGTTGTGGGCCCACACGCACAAGCAGCGGCACCACGAAGCCTTACGAGAGACCACCAAGAGAGGGACCTTAGAATTCCACGGTTGTCCTCTGCCAAGTTGCACTTGGGCATGTGTGCAGCTGCGAGAGGAGCATTCCCTTCACCCTCAATGGTGTGCACCTACGACTGTGGCTCAGGTGCAGCCTCGGTGGGCATCCCGAATGAACATTTAGCAAACATGTACGCTCTAGTGACGATGCTCCCGCTTGCGACGTGTTGTTGCCTATGTCCCTCACAGCTTGCCTATGTCCTGAGGTAAGGAACACCTTCACGCCCCTCTCCTGTCGTCGCTTCTATCACCACCGCAACACGGCCAGGCCCCAAAGAGAAAGAGAACACAATTTGCTTAAAA
>NAVB01001004.1:0-13715 GCA_002179805.1 Acanthamoeba lenticulata
CACCGACTGCCCGGCCCTCCTCGGCGAGACCTACTTCCCGCTCTGGGGCAAGCTCCTCGCCGCCCTCCTCGCCGTCCTCGAGCTCCCCCAGGACGAGTCCGGTACGCCTTTACGTCGTTTACTTTTACTTTCTACTTTTTATTGTAATTATAATTATTATTTATTCATAAGTAATACTTTTTCTTATTTGATCGTGTGTTGTCGTGATGCAGGCCCGGCGGACGCGTCGGACGAGGAGGTGGCGGTGGACATTGCGCAGGCGTCGCACGCGTCGTTTGAGACGCTGAGCCACGCGCGCAAGAAGGACGTGGACCCGTTCAAGGACGTCGACCCCAAGAAGCTCCTCGCCTTCTCCCTTCAGCGCCTCTCGCAGGCTCACCCCGGCAAGGTCCGCCCTCTCTCTTCTCCCCCCCCCCCCAATTCGCTCTGGAGAGAGCAGGAAAGAAGGGCTCACACGGGCGCTTCATTGGGGGATCTTTGTGGTCGTGTTGTGGTGTTGCAACAGTTTGGCGCGCTCGTGCAGCAGAGCCTGTCGCCCGAGGCCCTGGCCGCCCTCCAGACCTACTTTGTCGCCGCGGGCCTCAACCAGCCCTACCTGGCCTAGATGGATGGATGGATGGATCGATCAATCTGTCAGTTATGATGGGTGAATGAGCGTCCTCATCCTCGTCCTCCTCCTCCCCCCTTCCCACCACGTTCTGGCTCCGCGCTCCACCTAAGCGTGATGTGCGCCGCTGAACGAACTCCCCCACAAGAAGTAGAATAAAAAAAAGAACGTAAAGTTTACATCAACAACAAAGTCGGTGCATGCTGTTCTCCTCTTCAACGACCTACGCCAAGAAGAGGCGCATGAGGATGCCGTCCAGGTAGAGGTCGTCGCGGACTTTGGTGTCGCGCGCCAGGACCGCCACGCGCTCGAAGCCCAGCTTGTGGTACAGGCCCAGCGCGGCCCGGTTGTCCTCGCGCACCATCAGGTACATGATCTCGATGCCCTGGCCCCGCTCAGCGTCGCGCAGGGCCCGGTTCTCGCGCCGCACGCGCTCGAGCGCGAGCTCCAGCAGCCGCGTGCCCAGACCGCGGCCCCGCGCGGCGGGCGAGAGGCCCATCGTGAGGTCTAGTAGTGAGGACGAGGGTGGTGATCGATCAGAGAGACTTGCCCATGATGGTCCTCGCGCTCAAAAAGCAGGAACGTACCAGCGGTGTGGCCCTGACGAGGCACTTTGGAGGGAGACACGCGCACGAACCCGACCAAGCAGGGCGCGCCGTCCTCACCTTCTACGGCAGCCACCAGGTACAGGGGTGCCGCGCAGCGGGCGGCAAGCGCAGGAGGAGCGCCATCGGCCGATTGAGCGGAGCAACGGGCCGTCTCTACTTGCCGCCGCCAGGCCTTGTAGGAGGCGACCTCTTCGGCCAAGGCTGCGGAGTCTGGGTATCGCTCTTCGAACGTCTGGCAGAAGTAGTCGCACCCGCGGTACACAGCTCCCATGAGCTCGTACACATCGTGAAGGCTCACCGTCATCTTCACTTCTGTTGTGTCTTCATTCAGATTTTCTGTCGCATCAGCCACCGCTGCGCAAGCCGAAGATTCGCCTGCAGTGGCGCTGAGGTCTACAAGGCGAAGTGTGGGTGGTGTGGTCGTCTTCTCCATGGAGGGCGTGGGGTAAACAGGCGAGCGGCGAGCATGTCTACGCTGTTTGCGAAGCTTCGCACGGCTTCTTTAACCTTCGCAACCTCAAACCGGGCATTATCCGGCCGCCAGCCCAAGCAAGAACGAAGAAGAACGAAACACTTTGTTCTTTGTACAGATAGACATCAAGAGGCTAAGGGAGGCGGGAAAAGCAGTGCAGAGAGTGGAGCTTAGCGAAAGAAAGTGGATCAGTTGGTGGCCGCTTGGTTTCTTCGCCTCTGGGCCAGCTTGGCGGCCGAGTTACCGCGCCGACCACCGCGGTGCTTCTTTGCCCGCCTCAGACCGATCTGCGAGCCGGATGGGCCAGTGGTCCAGGCCAGGCTCTCGGTCGAACGCCGCAGCACACGAGCCGGAGGCACAGGCAAGTCCATTTGGGGTTGCCTGGTCTCTGTCTGGACCTCTTCCTCCTCCTCCTCACCGGCGATCGTGGTGGGCTGCACTCTCCGGGCAGTGGCCAGAGGAGGCGGAGGGGGAGCGGCCACGGGCGCGGTGAACGTAGGAGGAACGACCGGGGCGGTGTCGACCACGACCGCTTGAGGGGCAGCTTGCGTCGTGGCTGTCGGGATGCGCATGCGGAAGTTGAGAGGGGGAGGCGGAGGAGGCCGAGGAGCGTTGAACATGGCAATGCGCTGAGCGACGTCGATGGGCGCGTCGTCGACGTTGGCCTCGAAGGGTGGCTCAATGAACCGAGGGAAGCTTTGCCCAGCCACGCTCTTGCCCTGAAGCGACTGCAGCACCAGCTTCTCATACTCCCTTTGATCGTTGGGCACCGAGCCGTTGAGGCGAGAGCTCAGGTTGGGTTGGTAGAGGAGCCACAAAAGCCCATGGGCGTAGTCCACGAGCCTCACCTGTGGGTTCCATTCATCTGCAGAAGAAGGTAGCCAGAGTCAGTTTATGAACCTGCGATGTGGGCGGGAAGTATGTACCGTTGAGCAAGTTGAAGCAAATGTGGCCTGTGAAGTCGATGTTGGGGTGGAAAATTTTAGTAGTACAGTTGATGCTGGCCACGGACTCGGGGTAGTTGGAGGGCAGGTTCACCCTGAAGGTGAATGTGCCTCCGGCGTAGGGGCTGCCCTTGGGCGTGAGCACGATGTCGACCCTCGTCAAGTCGTTCTCGTCTGGGAAGTTGATGGTGATCTGTCCATCAGAGAAGGACTGAAAGTTGGTCTCTTGAAACTCCTTCAGAATGACCTTGCTCAGCGTTGTCGTCATCTTTTCTCCGGTGAGTTGCTGCTGTGTGCCTCCTTCGCGTCTTATGAAGAACCTCACCACAAAGACCCTCCCTATAAAAGAGGGTCACCACCACTTGGTTTCTCTCGAGCGCTCACAGCACCGATTTCACGACGCTACTCTGCACCGAATCGGCCAGCCAGCGCTCTTCCGCGAATCGTTTCCGCCATGCCCGGAAAAATACCGGTATTGACTTTCCATACCGCGAGACTCGCCCCGCAGTAGAGGAAGGGCTACACGGAAGGTGCACGCGGGTTGGACCACTCTTTAGTTATCCCTGTTCTTATCCCTTCCTGCAGGAGCGCGCTGTTAATTGGCCTGAGCCAGGAATTAGTATGGCAGCTGTGGCTGGTCCTTGCAAACGAGGTGTGTTGTGCAAGGGATCATGGACCGGGCCACATTACATAGTCGGTCACGCATGACAGCGGTCGCCACATTGTTCCTCTCCCTGGCTTGTGACCAGGCCGTCATGTTGTGCAATTCACCCCGTCAAAAGCGTAACCAGCGCCATCATCAAAGCCTTATTCTCGTCCCCATCCTTTGAGATGTAATGCACCGCCCACCTCACGCCCGAGGAGCACGCCTCCACGCTTTGATCCCGGCGCAGCCGGAGTGTGCCCACTTAAGCATCAAGCCGCCATACGAAGTGGGAAGAACCCGAATATGCAAACAAAAAAGAAGAAGGAGAAGAAGAAGGAGAAGATGATACGACACTGGCGGCACATCACCAGTGGTAAGCATGAAGAAGGCGCGTGAAGAAACCAAAAAGAGGATACGACACGGTGGATTCCCGGGTGGTCGCCCACCCCAGTACTAACACCGCCTGGCGCAGCTTAACTTCGCTGTTCGGATGGGAAGCGGTGCTTTCTGCGCAGTATGGCCGTATCCGACAACCCAAGTACGCCCGCGCCTTGTTGTTGCTTTCTTCTCGTGACAAGAAGATATGACCACCAACTCTGTCATTGGTCCTTTTCGAAACTTGATCTGATTTTGTTATCCGTCAGCTAGGGGGTATCAGCAGATAGCACGCTATCTACTATGTGGTTCTGCTAGGATCTCTGCAACCAGCCCGTGCCCGCGTCGCCCGACCTCTCCGTCAGCGGCCCCGCGCGGCGGGCGAGAGGCCCATCGTGAGGTCTAGTAGTGAGGACGAGGGTGGTGATCGATCAGAGAGACTCGCCCATGATGGTCCTCGCGCTCAAAAAGCATGTGAACATACCGGCGATGTGCCTTGACGCCCTGCTTGGTCGGGTTCGTGGGCGTGTCTGGAGTCAAGTGCTGTAAACGCAGGAGGAGCGCCATCGGCCAATTGAGAGGAGCACAGGGCCATTTCTACTTGCCGCCAGGCCTTGTGGGAGGCGACCCTTCTTCTGGCTCGGGGTCTGGTGGTACACAGTGAGCTCGCTCATGGGCTTCTTTGACCTTCGCTCACCCCAATCAACAGTTCACGGCAAGCACTTGCTTTGTGGTGAAGTCGTCTCAACACCGCGGTGTTGCTGTTGCGCCAGACAGCGCACGGGAATGACGGCGGACCAAGGGGTACGTAGCCATGACTTGCCACGATACAGACAGCCGCATGACCGTTGTAAGAACAAGCCAAAAGAGGTGAAAGCCTGTGTGGTCGCTGGAGCGTTTCACCTCTTTTGCTTGAACTAACAGGGGCAGTGAAAGATTGGGTATGAAGGTTAGGAGGGCAGCGGTACGACTCTGCCTGTATCAACTGCGCAAGCCGTAGGAAAAAAAATGGCGGGAAGCGGCAGCACCACGCATGAACTCTGTTTCCCGCGCAAATTTTGACAAAGCTGCAACTTGTGTGATGAATCTGGCCCTCTTTCCTGTGGGATGGCCTCTTCCGCCTACGCGGAATCAGCTCTGGTTGGCTGTTCCACCTGCCGCGTATGGTTCAGCTTCATCAGTGGATCATCTTCTGGCTTTCGAAGAATCACGGCATAGAAACAAGGTAGGGATCAATGCCCTTTCGCCTCACGTCAAGTTTCACTCACGTTCGTAATTCGCCCATTAGCTGGCTGAGGTCGCCAATGCGCCTGCCCCATCACCGATCGGTGCCATGGGACAGGTGGGAGGCCGGGGCGGGGGCGGTCCTGGTGTGGGCAATGCGTCTCTCGAAGAAGGCGAGGAAATCTTGGAAGATGAGGAGGAGCAGGACGAGGGAGAAGAGGGTGTTGAGGAAGGGCTCCTCGATGACCAGATCAGCGAAACCGAATCCATGTTCGAGGTAGAGATTCCTCCTTTCCTTTTTTTTGCTACTGATTTACTCACATCTTCACAATTAGGAGGAAGTGGGCAGTCTCGACCTCACAGGCGACGACCTGATGGATCTTCCATGACCGTCACAACTGCATTCGGCTGTTGTTGAAGTCTTGTTCGATTAAAAGCTGCTACTCAGCAGAAGTGGACGCCGTCGCCCCGGCCATGCGCCAGCAAGAGAGACGACAAGAACGACGCCTGCACGGGTGGAGAAAAGGCTCATAAGAGGAAGACAAGCCACACGATGAGGGACCTCTTGGGACGGGATGAAAAACGTACATAAGTAGCGTTGCCGGTGACCGCCCCAGCGGCGGCTGGGTTGAAACGGACTGTCGAAACCTTGAAGGCCTGGCCGTCCGATCCGGCGGGCGAGGTGACGTCGATGGTGATGATGTGGGCCTGAATCCGCGGGTCGGCCACCAGCCGGCCGCGCACGCGATCGAATCCCAGCGTGTGCGCTTTGTAGAGGAGAAAAAAAAAGCAAAGCCCAAGTGAGAGACTAGAAGAGGGCAATGGACTGCGGTGGCGATGAGGGAGACAACGAGGACGAGGGCAGTACCAGCCATCGCAGCGCAGGCCATGGTGTTGACGTTGTTGGGGGCCAGCGGGCACAGTTCGCGCACGCTGCCGTCAAAGATGACCGTCTCTTCGTCGCTGTCGGGCGGGATCTGCGCCAGGCGCTCCTGCAGGTGGCCCTCGACCTGTTGGTATTGATGTTGATGTTGATGTTCGCATGTGAGACACCCGCATGGCAAGGCCGACGGTCGCCCGAGGCTCCATTGGCAATGCGTGCCTTGAGGGAGGACGGGTGCTTGGCCATGGTGATGGTCAGCTCGGCGATGGAGCCTCGCTGGGCCATCTTCTGGATGTCCTGCGCGCCCCACAGCGCCCCTGCCGGCACGTAGACTCTGTCCCTCGCCCACAACATACACGCAAAAAAAAAAAAAAAAACACAAGGAACAGGTCACGTCAGGCGCCGTAACAGAGGCCGGTCGAGTTGAGCTCGAACCCGAAGCCGTTGGGCTCATCAGCGGCTCGCCTCATCTCCCTGCACGCGCATGACAGTGATGGCGGTGAACAGAGAGCACAAGAAGGGCAGAGGACGAGCCAATGAAACGCACGTCTCGTAGTCGACGTCGGCAAAGGCCGTCGGAGATCCCACGAAAAAGTTGGCGGCGCGGACGAAGCGCGGGCCGTACGTGACGCTGATCGACGGGTGGCTCACCTCGGCGATGATGTCGGCCCCGAACCGCTCGAAGTCGTCTGTCCGCCGACCGTGTCAGGCCAGTGTGCATCCACGCAGCTCGCTCATGTCATCATCTTCTTCCTCCTCCTTCTTCGCGGGATGTACATACTGAGGTCGTGGCAGATGAGCTCCGGAGGGACGAGGCCGTCGTCAACGATTCGCGAGGTGGTGCGGTTCCAGACGAACGCGAGCTCGAGCTTCTCCTTCACCGAGTCGTCTAGACGGTCCAACCGGCACGCGCATATCAGACGCACATCATCAAGCACGGTCGAGCGAGAGGGCAAGCCAAACCTTGGAGGATGTGCTCCACGAGGTACTTGCCCAGGTGGCCATAGCCCACAATGCCCACGCGCTGTTGTGGAGGCCTGAGTGAGTGAACACGTCGGTCAAAAGAGCACACATACGGTGGTGGACACGCACCTTACGAGTGGAGAGCTGCGGTGTTGTGGTGACCCCAGCAGCTGCGGGAGCAATCAGATTATTATTACACAAGTGAGCTTAAATCAAACTGGTGGTTGCCCAAAAAGTAGGTACCATTCCGTGTGTGATAAAGAAAGGCAATACCGCCTCCAAGAGCGACACCGACCGTGGCGGCAAGCAAAAGAGGCCACCGTGTGGACGAAGAAGAGGTCAGGTCCATGATGATGCCACAGCAAACAAAAGAAAAAAGAAGAGAAAAAATCAATGAAACTCAGTTGTGTCAAAAGATGGATATTTCCCTGTTCGGTAAATATTTCACATGCCATTAAACAGCTTTTTAAATCAAAGCCCTTTTGGGTGAAGCGGGGCAAGGCGGCTGCTCGTTTCGAGCGCGGGCTCTTCAGTTCTGAAAAAATTCTTGTACAAAATTTGCGGTCGACAGCACGAAATGGGAAAACTAAGGGAGAGGAGGGCTGGGATAGGTTACCAGGGACAATACTGGACAATTAGGGCTTTGATAGGGCCCTTTTTTCTGGGAGCGCGTGGTTCAGTGAAAAAAAGTGACAAAATTTGGGGGCCTGCTGCCGAGCGATAAGTAAGGACCCGTGGCCGGTCGCTTTTGTTCTTCGTCTCTCGCTCGCCGCTCGCTCAGCCAGTCTCACCTGCCTGCCTGTGTGTTCAGCCGTCGTAGTAGCAAATAATCATCGTTTGATCATCTCTCTCTGCGTCTTCGCCCAACTCCCCAACAACCATCTACACACACAGACACCATGGCGTCGGTCATCCGCATCAAGCCGTACCACTACATTCATGTGCTCGACAACAACGCCAACACGACTCGTGTTGAGGTCGGTCCGCAGACCTTCACCTCGCAGGTATGTCTCTCAGTCTATTTACATCTTGCCCTTCATACGCATTTACCGCCGGTAAAACCATAATTGTTACTCAATTTTGTTTTTCTTGGCTGTTTTTTACAGGAACACGAGAAGGTGATCGATGGACCGAGCGCCATGATCATGATCCCGCCGCGTCACTACGCTATCATCGCTAACCCGGTGATCAAGGATGCCAAGACGGGCGCCGCCGAGAAGGATGATCACGGCAACGTGAAGCTCAGGCACGGAGACGAGGAGATCCGTTTCGAGCAGGAGCCCTTCCCGCTCTACCCGGGCGAGGTGCTGCGCGGCAAGGTGCAGGCCCTCCAGGTCGTGGCCCCCAACACGGCGCTGCGCCTGCGCGCCATCCGCGATTTCGTCGATACCGAATCGGCCGAGGCGGCCCCCGCCAAGGGCAAGGATCAGAAGGATGCCGCCCCTAAGGGCGTTGCCCGCGTCGCCGGTGACGAGTGGCTGTGGGAGGGCCCGGGCACCTACAAGCCGCGCATTGAGGTCCAGGTGGTGGAGATCATCCGCGCCACGGTCATCAAGCCCAACGAGGCGCTCAAGCTGCGCTCGCGCAAGTCGTGCGTCGACAAGGACGGCGTGGCGCGCGCCGCTGGTGAGGAGTGGCTCGTCAAGCGCACGGGCGCCTACCTGCCGCACGTCGACGAGGAGCTCGTGTCGACGGTCAAGGCCGTCGTGCTCCTGCCCGCCAAGGCGCTCCACCTGCGCGCTACCAAGACCTTCACTGATGTCTATGGCAAGCGCCGCCCGGCCGGTTCCGAGTGGCTCGTGACGGTCGACGACGCCGAGACTCACCTGCCCGACGTCTACGAGGAGGTTGTCGGCGAGGTGCGCATCACCGTGCTCACCAACCGCAACTACGCCGTCGTGCTCGACCCGCTCGGCCCCGACGGCAAGCCCCAGCTGGGCGTCAAGGAGCTCCGCCAGGGCCCCGCTTCGTTCTTCCTGCGCCCGGGTGAAAGGCTCGAGGCTGGCATCCAGAACATCTACGTCCTTGCCGCCGAGGAGGCTCTGCTCCTGCGCGCCAAGGAGGAGCTCACCGAGGGCAAGCTCAAGCGCAACCCCGGTGACCGCTGGATGATCAAGGGCCCGTGCGACTACATCCCGCCGCTGGCCGTCGAGATTGTGGAGCGCCGCCGCGCCATCCCGCTCGACCAGAACGAGGGTATCTATGTGCGCGAGATCACCACCGGTAAGGTGCGCGCCATCGTCGGCGAGTCCTACATGCTCAAGCCCAACGAGGAGCTCTGGGAGAAGGAGCTGCCCGGCTCCATCGAGGAGCTGCTCGTCAAGGGCGGCTACTCGTCCGGTGTGCGCGACAAGACGCGCGTCATCTCGATCCGCGCGCCGCACAACACGGCCGTCCAGATCTACGACTACAAGGAGAAGAAGGCCCGCGTCGTCTTCGGCCCCGACCTCATCATGCTCGGCCCTGATGAGCACTTCACCATGCTCTCGCTCTCGGGTGATAAGCCCAAGCGGCCGCACGTCATCAAGGACATTGCCCTCCAGCTGGGTCCCGACTATATGACCGACATTGTCACCGTCGAGACGGCTGACCACGCGCGCCTCTCGCTCAAGCTCTCCTACAACTGGCACTTTGCCATCGACCGCTCGGACCCCGAGCAGGCCGCCCAGATCTTCCAGGTGCCCGACTTTGTCGGTGACGGCTGCAAGGCCATCGCGTCGCGCGTGCGTGGCGCTGTTGCGCAGGCCTCGTTCGATGACTTCCACAAGAAGTCGGCGCGCATCATCCGCTCGGCCGTGTTTGGCGTCGACGACAAGGGCAAGATCCAGAACAAGCTCGTCTTCTCGGCCAACCACCTCGTGATCACCAACATCGATATCCAGTCCGTCGAGCCCGTCGACCAGCGCACGCGCGACTCGCTCCAGAAGTCGGTCCAGCTGGCCATCGAGATCACGACCAAGTCGCAGGAGGCCTCGGCCAAGCACGAGGCTGCGCGCCTCGAGCAGGAGGCCAAGGGTCGCCTCGAGCGCCAGAAGATCAACGACGAGGCCGAGGCTGAGAAGGCCCGCAAGAGCCTCCTCCAGCTCCAGGCCCAGAGCGCCGCCGTCGAGTCCACCGGTCAGGCCACGGCCGAGGCCAAGGCCCGCGCTGAGGCTGCCCAGATCGAGGGTGAGGCCGCTGTGACCATGTCCAAGCTCAAGGCCCAGTCGACCAAGATCAAGTCCGAGGCCGAGCTCCAGGAGCTTAAGCTCAAGCAGGAGGCTGAGATCCTCTTCTCCAAGGCGCTCGATGAGCTCGAGCTCCAGAAGGCCAAGGAGCTCGCCGCCATCGAGTCCAAGAAGTTCAAGGACACTGTCACGGCCATCGGTGCCGACACCATCGCCGCCATCGCCCAGGCCGGCCCCGAGATGCAGGCCAAGCTGCTCCAGGGCCTCGGCGTCCAGTCGCTCCTCATCACCGACGGCAACTCGCCCATCAACCTGTTCTCGACCGCCTCGGGCCTCATCTCCAAGCCCAACTAAGCGCGTGCGTGGTGCCCCCACCACCACCAGATCAGGCGGTGTGGTGTGTGTGTGCGACGGTGGAGGTGAGGGCGCGGTGACGTCTGCTGCTTCAGCTGGTTCCAGCGATGCTGTAAAAACACAAACCACAAAAATGCAAAACTTCTTCTCTCTTTCCCTGCAACCTCTTACCCCCCTTAGTAGTTGAAGTACCTGTGTCGAGCACGCAGTAATCTTTACGTAGTCATGATAAATGCGTGGAGGGAAACGCACTGCGGCACAAAAAGGGTTCAACAACAACACCAGTACGCAAGATGAGCGTGGGAACAACAGCCACGGTGCGTTTTTGTCGTCGGCCCAACACTTGGGCGTGCTCCTCCTTAGCCTAGCGCTTCTTCTGTGCCCGTGCTGGCAGAGTGCAGGAGGGCGGTGGGTTGTGATCTTGGGCGCCGGCTTCGTGGGCAGCAGGCTGGTCAAGGTCCTCGAAAGTAACGAGGCAAAGAAGGCCGATCCTGCGCAGCGTCGCAGCATTCTGGCCACCCATCGTAGCGATTTCAGCTTGGAAGGTTAGCGCTTTCATCTCACCCGCATTCAAGAACCACGGCCGCCATCTTTGCTGATTCTTCTCTGTGTGGCAGACAAGGACTCATGGGCTCGTTTGCCGCCGCCAGAGCAAGTCGACGCCGCGGTCGTGACTTTCCCTTGCACGCCTCTCCAGTTCGTCCCCTCTTGCTACTCTCCTCTTCTTCTAGAACATGTTTAACCTCACCGGTCTTGCTCTCTTCTCCAAATTGGACAGGCCCGTCAAGGCCCTCCACAGTGAGTACCTGAGCAAGGTCAAGCGAGTGGTAGTCTATGGCAGCACCAGCCGCTACATCGTCAAGCAGCCCGACGAAGAGGTGACCGAAGACGCGCCGGTGGACCTCACCCAGGGGCGGGTCGTGGGCGAGGAGTATCTGCGCGAGCGCGGGGCCGTGTGCCTCGTGCTGGCCGGCATCTACGGCGACGAGCGCCAGCCCTCGTCCTGGCTTCTTCGTGGTCTGATCAAGAACGGCAACAAGCACGTCAACTTGGTCCACGTCAACGACATCCTCGCCGCCACCGTGCGCGTGCTGGAAGTCGAAGAAGACGGTGATGACGACGCTACACGACTGGCCGGTCAGAGCATCAACGTGAGCGACGGCATGCCGCGGCGGTGGCACGACATCTTGGCGCACTACCGCGCGACGGGCGTCATCCCGCCCGACCGCGAGATCGTCTTCCCAGACGCGAGCCCGCCCGACACGCAGAGCAAGCGCATCAGCAACGCCAAGCTGCGCCGCCTCCTGCCCGCGTCGTACACGTTCGTCGACCTCTTCAGCTCGCGAGCTTGACGCACAGAACATGTAGAAGAAGAAGAAGAAGGTTGTTCGACTTCTTTTGAAAAATATAAACGTGTTTACTTGACTTCTTGTATAGAAAGATCCACTTTACGCGGACGAAGAGGAAGAAGAGTCTTCGGGAGGCTGAGCGATCACGCCCACCTGAGCTGCGCGAAGAAGACGATCATGAAGGGTGTAGCCGGGGGCCTGCACAAAGGCCACGGTGCCGGGCGTCTTGGTCGGGTCTTGAATCTCAAAGAGGGCCGAGCTCTTGGTCGGGTCGAACTTCTCGTTGAGCGGATTGAACTTCTTGATGCCGTAGCGAGCAAACACCTGCTGCAGCACGCGCTCGGTCATGGTCACGCCCTCAAAGAGCAGCTTCACGTCGGGCAGCTGGCGCTTGTCCTCCGGCACCGACTCGATGGCTCGGGTGAGGTTGTCCGCAATCTCGAGCATGCCCTCGGCGAAGCTCTTGATGCTGTACAACTTGGCATTTTCCACGTTGGTCTTGCCAATTCGCGCCATGTTGTCGAGATCGGCAAGTGATCGCAGATAGTCCGAGTTCAGCTCCTTGTTCTTGTCCTCGAGCTCCTTTACTCGCTTCTGCAGTTCAGCCAGAGGATCGACCTGCTGCTGCTCCTGCTGTTGTTGCTCCTGCTGCTGCTGCTGCTCTTGCTGTCCTCCCTCAGCCTGCTGCGTGGGCTGCTCGGTCTTCTGCTCGCCATTTTGCTGCTCTAGAGGGGAGGAAGAGAGATTTAGACAAACGGCAATTTAATCTGAAAGATGCGAATTCATCGGGGCAACAATATATGGTGCGGAGAGTGGAAGAGCAGCAAGATGAAGGGGAGGTACGAAGTACCTGTGGAATAAAGACGAGCCGCCACCGTTCGGGAGCGGAGCGGCGCAGTGAGAGCAAAAATGCCCCTGGTCGTGGACTGTGTAGTAACGGAAGCGGCAGTGGGCAATCTGCGGACGGCGGCTCTCATCTTTGGGAGGTGTGTGATGTTTGTGGGGGCTGTTCTGTGTTTCGCTACACGCGCAGGACGATGGAGATGATGACGCAACGATCGTTTTACTCCCAAGCCTGTCGTCTTCCTCGAAACGCGACCACTCCCAGAAAAATCCACCTTTCCCACCGGACAACTCCTGCGCCTTGTCTCTGCGCGTGTGTCGTTCCGGAGCGCGCGCGTGTGTGGCGTGCGCGCATGCGAGCAACACTCGGCACCACACATACAAGGGGCAAGCAAGACCAAGACCATTAAATAAAAAAGGAGATCGTGTTGGACTTGGAGACCGATGATCAGTGCAGCCTATCGATTGAAGTTGGGGACACGGAAGCCCTTGTCGGCCAGCATCTCGCAGGCCGAGAGCGGGTAGTTGTTGGCCTCCTCCATCAGGCGCGTGCCCTGCATGCCCCGCACCCATTTCGCCCTGTCCCACGACGGCCCTTCGCGTCAGTCATGTTCTTTTCTTCGTGGAAAATAAAATAAAATATTAAATATAATATTAAAGTTGTACCTGTTGACGAGGTTCTTCTTCTCCTGCATCTGGGCGTAGCATGACTCGCGCAGGTACTGCACCCATCGCGTGTCCACCTCTTCTTCCACCTTTTCCCCCATTAATTGTTAGTAGTGTTCATACTTGAATAGAAAAGGTGAGCCACAAGGAAGAAGAAGGTGAAGGGGGAGGGGGCACCTTGCTCCGGTAGGCCGGGTCAAAGTCCTCCCGGACCCAGTACTGGAACTTGTTTTCTCGCGTCTCCTGCACCACCGTGTAGGCGCCCGTTTTCTCCTGCACGTGTTCCCCCCCGCGGCCACGACGTCAGCACAAAGGAACAGCGTCAGCGCGCGAGGCCAAACAAGAGCGTCCCGAGGAGGATGAGGACGACGAGAACGACGAACCAGTTTGTACAGAGGCTCCTCGCGGAGGAAGGCAGAGAACATGAGGAGGCCCAGCATGAGCAGGATGGGCAGGAACTGGAGCAGTGAGGCCAGCAGCCCGCCGGGCGCCTGCGCCTGCGCCGCCCCGCGCTGCTGCTGGTTGTGCCGGAACTGCTGTTGCGCAAAGGCTCCTCTGGCCTGCGGCCGTGGCGGTGCGGCCCCGAACCCGCCTGTGGAACATGCAAAAATAAA
>NAVB01001005.1:0-31900 GCA_002179805.1 Acanthamoeba lenticulata
AAAAAAACAAAAAAACGCAACATATGCCACTTAATGGTACGGACCTCCTCCTCCATTTCGTTGGTCTCGGTCTCGAGCCGCTCCTCCTCTTCCTTCTCCAGCTGTCGGAGCTTGACGAGGATGTCGGGGTCGATGTAGTCGAACACATTCATGCCGTTCATGATCTCCGGGATGTTGTCAAACTTCCACTCGTCGTTGGCCAGCATGAACTGGTTGCGGAGGTCAGGACCAAAGACGGTCGGGTCCCAGTCGGGATCGTCGGCCAAGAGCCACCTGTTCTTGTGAACGAGGTCGATGGCGGCGGAGGTGACCTCACGCTCCATCTCCTCGGCGCCCTCCTTCTTGAGCTGGCGCTTCTGGAGGACCGACGGCGGGATGACCGGCCGCCGCTGTCGGCTGTCGCGCGGAAGCGGCACGGCCACGTGGAGCCGGCGGAGCACGTCGTCCTGCTTCACAGTGGCCAGCTTCTGGTCGATGCGCTGGTCGAGAAGCTTCTGGCAGGCAAAGTCCTTGACCTTCATGACGCCCTCCTCGGTGAGGGTCGACATGGGGATGAGGTACACGTTGTTCTGGGTCTCGAGCTCGCGCAGCAGGGCCTTGGCATCCTCGCGCAGGTTGTCGAGGGTGATGACGTCAATCTTGTTGAGCGCCACGACGAGGGGCTTGTTGATGAAAAGGGGCTTGATCGAGTTGAAGAGCTTGATCTGGTCCTCGATGGAGTAGCTGCACTGCTCCGAAATATCGATGACGAAGATGATAGCCGCCCGCAGATGCGCGAGGGCCGTGATCGACAGCATCTCGATGGTGTTCCTTTCCTCGAGCGGGTGATCGAGGATACCGGGCGTGTCGAGAACCTGGAACCGCATGTACTCGTGGTCGGTGTGACCCACGAAGAGCGACTTGGTCGTGAACGCGTAGGGCTGCACGTCCACGTCGGCGCGGGTGAGCTTGTTCATGAAGGACGACTTGCCCACGTTGGGATAGCCGCAGAGGATCATGGTCCTGTATTGACAGGCCACCAATAAACGAGGGCGATGGTCAGCCACAGCAGATGATGTATTAAAAACAAAATAAAAATAAAAATAAAATAAAACTTTAAAAGAAGGGCCGCGGCGGAACCTGGTGTTGGGGTCAATCGAGGGCAAGCGGGCCAAATGCTGCCTGACTTGCTCAAGATAGGCCAGAGAGGGCCCCTGCTTCTTCATGATGGTGCACATCCTGAACATATTTCCAACAAAATCATGATCAGTTTCCTTCACAATCGTGAGAGAAGCAAGGAGGAGGAGATTACCTTCCGAGCGCGGCCCTCTTGAGCTGCTTGCATCGGTACAGAGAGTCACCGAACTTCAAGAGGCGGACATAGTCCTTCGACAAGTTGTCGATGAGGTGACGGGCGATGTTAAGCTGACCAAGCGCAAGCTTGTAGTGGTCCTTATCGTACAGGACGTTAATCAAATCAGCATAGAACGGGTGAATGTCCTGTCAAAGAGGCAAAGAGAAATCCTTTACATGAGTGATTCTGGTCTACGAACAACAAAACAAAACATAATCATTCTGAATTGAGACGTACGTCCAGCACAGGGAAGTCCTCAAGGATCTGAGTTAATCTGTCATGATAGGTCTGTTGCGTAAACTTGACCTTCTTCATATAGAACTGGCGGATTCTGGCGATGGCATAATGCTTGTGAACGACCGTCGGGGTCTTCCGCTGCGTCTTCGAAAGGGCGATGTCGATGAAGTCCTGACCCGTGGGCACGGTCTGGATTTGCTTGAAGTTGTAAAGCACCATTCTCTAATGTTCTAAGTCGAATGAGAAATCGCGATGATGAATTGAACTGAACTGATGGCGGCTAAGATGGATGAGCTTATAGACTTGAACAATAACACGACCCAGTCCAACGACTTGGGGCGGAAAGATGAGAAGAGGATGCGGCCTCACCGAGCTGACGGAGCGGAGAACAAAGAAAAAAAGCAAACGGGGTTGGGAAGGGACATTTATCACGAAATTTTCTTGCATAGTGTCCCATAACTTTCTGCGTGCACCTGCCGACACGGCCGTGTGATTTTGTATTAATAAGGATAACTTTTTTCAGAACAATACAAAAAAAACATTTGCATTAATATATCACGTTCACAATCCCCACGTTCACCCCCATGAGAATCTAAACGTTTGCCAGGGAGCCAACAAGTTGTCCAGCTTTTCAGAAATTAAGAATTAAACGTTTTATTCTTTTCTTGTGCTCCAACTATCATTCAAACGGGGGCAGCCAATCAGTCCGCCGCGTGCGACACATAACCCAATTTTTCCAGCAGGGGTTTTCCGGCTCCAGTTCCAAGTGAGGAAGGTTGTTCGTGCTCCCCCGCCTTGCCCTTCGTTGTCTGGTCGTAAGGATGAGTTCTGCAGCGGGACCTTCGGGTGGTGACTACTCCATAAACGGGACCGAATTTCGGGTAGGCTCCCCGGTGGTGCGTTATGCCAGCGATGTTGAGGCTTCATTTTCGGATGCCGGCAGCGGCGAAGACACAACACCCCTTCATAGCCTCCTTGGCAAGCCCTCCCGCAAGAAGAAGCGGGAATCCCTCGACCACCGAGGTGAGGAAACAAAATCTCAATCATTCTGTTTCATTTTGATTTCAACTAATTTTTGCGTAATGGTGCAGAGCGCAGCATGTCGTCATTGGGCATGCCGGAGCAATATAAAGGCGACTGGAAGGAGATTGAAGTGCCTCCGCTGTCCGCTGAAGAGCCAGAGGTGCGTCGGGCTGCAATCCTGGTTGTCTCACAATTCTCACACCTTGGCGACAGGAGGATGAGCACGCAGGAGGTCTTTTGTCCAAGATCCCCTGCTGGCCGAAGAAGAAGCGCATGACCGAGGAGGAGAAGATTGAGGCTCACAAGCTGGGTCAGTGGCGAGCCACTTCCATCGCTGGTAACGATATCACCTCGTCGTGCCTCTACGTGGCTGGCATTGCCACCATCGCTGGCGGCAAGTTCGCCCCCATCTCCCTCTTCATCGTTGCCGTCGTGCTCTACCTCTTCCGAAGTACGTCTCTTCTCCTCCTCCGTCTTCACAGGTGTGAACTTCCTCTCATGGCACGTCGCAATCATCACCAGGCGTGTACACGGAGGTGGGCAGCGCGCTGCCGATGAACGGCGGTTCCTACACGTGCCTGCTCAACACGACGACCAAGCTGATCGGATCCGTGGCGGCGTGTCTCACCATGCTCTCCTACACCGCCACCGCCGTCGTGTCGGCCCAGTCGGCCATGTCCTACTTTGCCTATGGTAAGCACACGATGACACCACACTCCACCGGTGATTGGCTCCCTGTGTATACAGTTCCGCGGCGCCTCACACGGGCCACAACACGCACGCACAGGTCTGTACGACGGGTTCTCGGTGTACTGGGGCACGATCGTGATTCTGGGCATCTTCGCCGCCCTCAACTTGATCGGCCTTTCCGAGTCGGCCAACGTGGCGTTGCTCATCTTCGTCGCCCACATCTTCACGCTCACCCTCCTCTGCGCCACCGCCTTTGCCTACATGGCCCAGGTACATCAGTTGCCCTCCCTGCCTTGCCGCACTTTTGTCTTTTTTTATTTGTTCTGCGCTTACCAAGTGTTGGTTGTGTTCTTATCAAATGGTCAGGATTGGTCGATGCTGGTCAACAACTGGAACATGCCGCCGATCAACAACATCGCGTCGGACATTTACTTTGGCTATTGCTCGGGTCTTCTCGGTGTGACGGGCTTCGAGACTTCGGCCAACTACATCGAGGAGCAGAAGGACGGCGTCTTCCCCAAGGTGCCCACCTCTTCTATGCAGCAAATTTATTTGAAACTCATTTTTTTAAAAAAATTTCGGTATTATTTAACTATTAACTCCATGTTTGTTTATCAAACAACAGACCCTCCGCAACATGTGGATCGCTGTGGCCATCTTCAACCCGCTGCTTGGCCTCCTCTCGATGGGCACGGTCTCCATCCCCGACATCCAGAGCAACAGCAACTACGTCCTTGCCCAAGTCGGCGGCGTACGACTTCCTTTACTTTTACTTTTCCTTCCCCCAATTCTCCTCTTTCTCTCTTTGTTCGCGCATAGGATGGCCATAATTCTTATAACAGTTTGTATTCCATGAGAAATCTCTTATGATTCCACTCTTCTAGCTCTGATGCGCATGTTCGCCCACATTCGAATTGACCCATAAACTCAATGCCTGCCATGTCCCCCATCGCTGACGCGCAAACGTGGCGGGGGAGGTCACCTGCAGGTGTGTGCCGGCCAGTGGCTCAAGTACCTCGTGGCCGCCGACGCGACGCTTGTGCTCTGCGGCTCCGTGCTGACCTCCTACGTCGGCATTATCGGCCTCGTGCGCCGCATGACCCTCGATCGGTGCCTCCCGCAGTTCCTCCTCTACAGGAACCCCATCACCGGCACTGAGCCCATCATTATCATCGGTACCGGTTTTCCTCCCTTTTTTTTTCTCCATATTTTTAAAAATATATTTACCTATTTTTCTTACGCTCCATGGCGGCGAAACAGGCTTCTTCTGCGTGACGTCGTCGTTGTTCATCATCGTCAACGGCGCCGTGGAGACCCTTGCCGGCGTCTACGCCATCAGCTTCCTCGTACGGCCTCCTATGAGCCCTTTATTATTATTATTTTCTCCTTTCATTGCTTGTGCGCAAAACAACCAAAAACCAACCGCACGCGACACGTGGCAGAGCGTGATGGGCCTGTTCGCCATCGGCAACATTTTGCTCAAGTACAAGCGCGATCGCCTGCCGCGTGACGCCAAGGCCAGCTGGTTCTCCGTGATCGTCGGCCTCGCCTTCATGATTGCCGGTATATTCACCTTCCTTTTTTAAAATAATATTAATATTAATATTTAATTTAAATAAAAATTGGTGATCCTTTCAATTATTTGTGGCTGACCCGAGATCCAAATAACTCGCCTCCAGGGTGGATCGGCAACGTGATCTACAACCCGGACAACATCAAGTACTTTGCGATCTACTTCTCGGTGACGCTCTCGATCGTGTTGGTCATGTTCACGCGAACGCGCATCCTCAAGGTCGTGCTCTACTTCATGGCCAACACCTTCCTCGACCGCTACATGGGCAAGTGGATCCGGTCCCAGGGTATGTGGTCCCGCACTGACCGACAAGCCGCCTTTCCCTCTCTCGCTGCCCTCGCCGTTGTCGCCGCCGCCGCCGCCGCCGCCGCCGTCCTCACTAGCCCCGCTTGTGCAGTGCGCAAGATCAACAAGCAGCACGTGGTGTTCTTCGCCAAGTCGGACGAGCTGGAGATGCTCAACAAGGCCGTCCTCTACGTTCGCGAGAACGAGCTCACCGAACGGTACGTCGGCCTCCACAAGAAAAGTAATAATAACAATAATAACAACTTCACATCCACGTCTAACCACGGTTATCGGTGACCGCCGCGCAGGATGAAGATCTGCCACGTGTATCGGACGGAGGAGGAGATCCCGCCCAGGCTTGTGCACCACGTGGAGATCCTGGACGAGATGTACCCCAAGCTCAGAATCGATCTCGTACGCACTGTCCTCCATCCCTCAAATTGATTCATGATGATGATGGCGAGGGCGATTTCTCACGAGCGGCCATTGCGCGGCGAATCAGGTGACGGTGCATGCCGAGGGCTTCACGCCGCGAGTGGTGCGCACGCTCGCGGAAAAGCTGCACGTGCCGCAGAACTTCATGTTCATCTCGTGCCCGGGCGAGAACTTCCCCGAGAAGATCGCCAAGTATGGCGGCATGCGCATCATCACCCACTGATGCCCGTCGAGCCGCTCTTCTGGGCCAAGAAACCACATTTTTGTAAGAGTTGTTTTTTTTTTTAATTACGTTGGTCAAGCTTGTTTATTTATTTATTTTGTTTTGTTTATGGCTCGGATGAAGTAAGCGGCGGGTCGGAGGCTGCCGGCGGAGTGGTCTCTGGGCCGGGGACGGGAAGCTTGTGGGAGAGGACGTAGACATGCATGCCGATGTCCTCGTGGAAGAGGGTGCTCATGCCCTCGAACTCCTCCTCGCCCTCCCGGGCCGTGGCGCGCCGGAGGGCGGCCTCGCTGATGGCCACCTCGCGACATTGCCCGAAGTGGCGGCGTACGTCGGCCATGAACCGCGTCTCGATCCACCCGAGCCTCTCTTGGAAGGCTATCACCACCTCTGTCGTGTACTGCGAGCCAGCAGCCGACGTCAGCGCACGGCACCACCTCGGTTGAGGACACACACTGGCGTGGGGGAAAGGGGCCGCCACCTCACTGAGGGCGAGGATGGCTTGAAGCAGGGCCGGCAGACAGCCGGCGTTGTGGGCGCAGAACACGAGGTCGCTGCACAGGACCAGGTCGAACGGCGGGCGCACGTGCGTTGTTGTGTCGCTTCCCCACGTAAGCGCGTGTACCTCTGGCTCAGCGCAGCCAGGCGGCAGGACGTGCGCGTTGAGCGCGATGTTGGCTCTGTGCGTACTATAAGTGCTATGTGGGGTGTCGCACAGGCCAAAAGAGCAGAGTGCAGCAGTACCGGAGGAGCGGGAGCTGCTGCGGAACGTCGGTGAGCACAACGCGAGACGCGCCAAGCATCGCGCAAACGAGGCCCAGCAAGCCGGTGCCGCTTCCCATATCCATCACACTCCTCCCGCGCACACGGATGCCCTCATCTGCCCCAAACAACTGCGCTTCTTGTTTTGATGAATAAAATCGAAGAAAAAATAATGAAAAAATAATGAAAGGGTTGGGTGGGGTAAGTGCAGGCACCTGGAGGAGGACCTTGGCCGCGTTCCACACGATACCACCTGTCGTTCCGCTGCCTGGAATCTGCTTGATTCGAATTCGCGGAGTAGATGTCTCGCCCCCCGGTGAGGCGGAGCAGGCGTGTGTCAGATCATACTCGTCCCAGCCTGCTTCCGCTGTGGATGAGCTCATGTCTTGGTGCGTTGTTTTATGGCAATTTTACGCACTATTTTAGAACTTTGGAACAAGTGAAATGTTTTTTGTCCAGCTGTTCAACCACACAAGCCAAACAGCCACTCTCTTCCTCTGTCGGCGGTGTCCTTGTCCCAGGGGCAACCGTTGGCGCGAGCCCACTCCAGCACATCCATGCGGCTTTGTGCATAGGCATAATCGCAGGTGCGCTTGTCCCACGGGCAGCCGTTAGCACGCGCCCACTGAAGCACGTCCAGGTGGCCGCCTCGGGCTGCAAAGCTGCAAGTTGACACATCCCACGGGCAGCCGTTGGCGCGGGCCCACTGGAGCACGGCCAGGTTGCCTGTCTCGGCTGCACCTGCACAAGTCTCCTCGTCCCACGGGCAGCCATTGGCGCGTGCCCACTGAAGCACGTCCTTGTGGCCTCCTCTGGCCGCATGAGCACAAACCCAAGAGTCCCACGGGCAGCCATTGGCACGCGCCCACTGCAGAACGTCCAGGTGGCCTCCGTAGGCTGCCTCGACGCAGGTGAGCCAGTCCCACGGGCAGCCGTTGGCACGCGCCCACTGCAGCACGTCAAGGTGACCCTCTGCACCCGCCGCGCTGCAGGTCCGCTCGTCCCATGGGCAGCCATTTGCAATCGCCCACTGGAGCACAGCCAGATGGCCTCCTTTCGCGGCGCAGAGGCATGTGTACTTGTCCCATGGGCAGCCGTTGGCTCGCGCCCACTGCAGCACGGCCAGGTGACCTCCCCTGGCTGCCCAGGAGCAGGTTTGGTGGTCCCATGAACAACCATTGCTGCGCGCCCACTCGAGCACGGCCAGGTGGCCGCCAAAGGCCGCGTGAGCGCAAGTCTGTGAGCTCCACGGGCAGCCGTTGTCACGCGCCCACTGCAGCACGGCCAGGTGACCTCCCTTGGCCGCCTCATTGCAGACCTCGGCGAACCACGAGTAGCCTTCTTGACCCGCCCACTGGAGCACGGCCAGGTGGCCGCCTCCAGCAGCGCGTTGGCAAACCTCTTTGTTGCCCCACGGGCAGCCGTTGGCCCGGGCCCACTGGAGCACCGAAAGCCAGCCTTGGCCTGCAGCACGTGCTGCAAAGGACTCATCACCAGTCGCCCTCTTTATGCAGTGCGGCTTGGGAGCACATGGGCGCAGAAGAGGAAGAACGCGCTCCACGGCATCGACCCACGTGCGCGACACGGCGCGGCAAGGCACCAGCGAGAGCGGGTGCACGAAGCCAAGCACGAGGCCGATGAGCTCCACGGGGAGGTCGGACACTCCCACCAGCTCGACTGCAGCTCTGTTTGGAGGTAGTGATGCTGGTGGCCTGCCGGTGCCTCCAGAGCACTGCTTTTTGCCAGGGCGCGTGGCCTGACCATCTACCTCCATTTTTGTGTGTTGGACCTAGCAAATCAATCAAAATTAAAGGATAAATGCCTTAAATATTGCAAGCACGGAACAAAGGCTTGTACATTTCTCCATTGAGTTCATGCAACAACAGCCTGCAGAAGTCCAAGTTGCGGTGGGCGTGACCGACCTCCCCGCGGAGCTCATCGGCCTCGTGCTTGGCTTCGTGCACCCGCTCTCGCTGGTGCCTTGCCGCGCCGTGTCGCGCACGTGGGTAGACGCACTGGAGCACGTTCTTCCTCTTCTTCACCCACATGCCACCAAGCCGCTGATGATTGCTAGGACGACGAGAGAAGTGTACTTTACAGAGCGTGTTGCAGGCCAAGGCTGGCTTTCGGTGCTCCAGTGGGCCCGAGCCAACGGCTGCCCGTGGGATAAGCAGACCTGTTCTGCGGCGGCCGGAGGAGGCCACCTGGTGGTGCTGCAGTGGGCGCGTACCAACGGCTGCCCTTGGGACGAGAAGACCTGCTCCAGTGCGGCGACGGCCGGGCGTTTCGACATGTGCTTCAGTGGGCACGCACCAACGGCTGCCCGTGGAACTCGCGAACCTGTGAGGAAGCAGCCAGAGGAAGCCATCTCGAGATGCACCAGTGGGCACGCACCAACGGCTGCCCATGGGGCTCGAGCACCTGCCTTGCAGCAGCCTTGAATGGCCACATGGCCGTGCTTGGCTGGGCGCATCAAAACGGCTGCCCGTGGGACGAGATCACATGCAGCCAAGCGGCCAGGGGAGGCCACTTGGATGTGCTCCAGTGGGCGCGCGCCAACGGCTGCCCTTGGGACGAGCAAACCTGCATCCAGGCCGCCACTTGGAAGTGCTGCAGTGGGCGCGTGCCAACGGCTGCCCGTGGAACGAGGACACCTGCGCCAGTGCAGCCAGCGAAGGCTGCCTGGAAGTGCTGCAGTGGGCGCGTGCCAACGGCTGCCCGTGGGATGAGAACACCTGCACCGAGGCCGCCAGAGGTGGCCACTTGGAAGTGCTTCAGTGGGCGCGTGCCAACGGCTGCCCGTGGGACGAGAAGACGTGTGTCTATGCGGCCTGGTCAGGAGAGTTTGAAGTGCTTCAGTGGGCTCGTGCCAACGGCTGCCCATACTCCACCATATCTGCTAGCGTATGAATCAACTTGAATTTTATCAGTGTTGCAGCAGTGGGCCAGTGCAGATGGCTGCCCGTGGAACAAGAAGGGGGCTGAGGCCCTTGCCCGCAGGTTAAACGGGGCTCTCGACGTGGTGTGGCTGTCGCCATGTTGGTGGGTCAGTTTCGCCACTAAAAAGAGAAAAGGGCCCTTAATTTCCTGCCTCAACCATACACCGGTGCGCAAGTCGTGTGCGTTTTGTCACACCGCAACTTCACTGCCACTGGTAGACCTTGACAGAGTTGAACTGCCAGTACGCCTCCGCGAAAGCAGACGGGTTGTACTACATTGGGGGGGGGGTAGATGATCACGATGGCAAAAAAAGGCGTGAGACATCGAGTTGGGGCGATGGCATGTGTAAAACGCACCTGGACAAAGTTCTGGCAAGAGGAGTACTGGCCGCAGCCAGTGTTCTTCCACACCCAGCTGTCGCCGGCCCAGGTGCCGCAGAAAGTGAGGTTGATGATCAGCTGGTGGTCGTAGAAGTGCGACGCCGCGCAGTTGCTTCCGAACTGGAAGTGGGCGTAAGGCCTGCTCCCATCACCATCGCGCAGAAGCCGTCAAGTCAGCAGCAATCTCTCTCTCTCTCTCGAGCCAACAAAACAAAACAAAAACCAGGGGGAGGAGAACACGCACTTGCCCCAGGAGCTCGGGTTGGGCTGCCCGGTCCTGATGTCCCACGGGATGTTGTTCCGCCAGAAGAACCAGATCTTGATGCCGTCCTGGTTCCACTCTTTGATGGACAGTGGCGTGTTTGTGTGTTTCGTGTGTCAGTCGAACGAAGAGGAACGTGTCAGCCCGCGTAGGCGCCTGCTCGGGGGGCATGTGCGAAGAGAGGCCTGGTGGCACGGGATACCCGTGGCATAGATGCCGCCGCCCCTGCGGTTCAGGGCAGACCCGTAGTTGGACTCGTTGGCCAAGATGCCGCAGCCCTGGTGCATCGCCGCCCCGGCGAGATAAATAGATCAGCGACGGTAGGCGCACAACAGTCCGGGATTGGCAGCCTGCTGAGGTATCTCAAGTACCAGGTTGAGGCCCTGGCCAAAGGCGTTGACGTAGCAGTTCGAGAGGGCCTGGCCGTTGTCTGCCTTGGCTCGTGTCCTTAGCAGTGTCGACAAAAAGAGACAGAAAAAAAAAAAACACAAGCGTACAGTTGTCCCAGTGGCCGGTGAAGGAGGAAGTGGGCACGGAGCTCATGTCGCAGTTCTGCGAGGTGTGGAGGGTAGACTGCCCGCGCGTGCGACGGATGTGTTGCCTTTGTCAAACCAAAAAAAACGGGGCCCACCACGTGGTGATCGAGCAAGTCAGGGGATGATACCTTGTCGATAGTGTCGAGGTTGACGCCCTCAATGATGTCGATCTCGCCGCCATTGGGCCAGTTCGGGCCACACAACCAGAAGGCCGGCCACGTGCCTTGAGTGCGCAGCGTCGTCAGGGGGCGGGGGCCAGAGTGAGGAATCCGACGTCTCCTTCAGCTGTTGGCTCCTATGGAGCGTACCGCAGCCAGTGGGCATGTGGGCGATATCAGCCAAGAAGAGGCCGCCGTTGAAGGTCGCCTTGGTGGAGATGCGCACAGCAGCACGCCCGCGCCCGCTCGAGATGGAGGAGTGATCAGCCCCGATGTAGACTCCGGAGCTCGACGCCGAGATCAAGCCCCACTCTGCGGGCCACAATAAATATTCAAATAATGAAAACATAATTAGTACAAAAAACTTATAATTAAAATAAATCAATTGAAAAAAAAAGTTGCAAGGAGACCACGCTTGTTGGGGGGTCGGGAGGATGCAAAGGTGCGCGGACCTTGAGCTTGCTCGCGCGTGACGTAGTCGACGTAGCCGTTGGTGGGGTCGTTGGCCGACCAGAAGTCGAAGTTGTCGAAGAAGTTGGGGCCGGAGTAGTCATGGCTCACCACGTATCTGCCCTCAGTCGCAGCAGCAGCTGCTAGTACCAGTACCAGCGCGAGTGCGCACACCAGCCGTCTCGTGTTGTCGCCCGTCATATGAGACGCCCTTATCTCTGCCAAGAAATTTTCAAACACTAAGCAAAAAAAGGCAGCTTTAGTCCCTCTGTTGTAGTACTGAGGTGTGCCAGCTAAGGCATTAAATGCGTACGAGCCGCGTTGGCTGCTGTGCGTGAAGTGGTGTGTGTTTTGGCTGCAACTGTGTGTGGCCTTTTTTCTTTTATTGCCGCTGTCCAACCCGGATTGGCGTAATAAACCGACCAATCCCAAACCGACGTGGCGCGAATCCGCAGGTGAAGTGTCAGCCTTATCTTTACTCGCACCCATACGAATCCTTCGTGGCGGGCTGTCCGTGGGAGTACTTGACCCATCTGCACGCACGCCCCGTGCCTGGTGGGTCCCGACGCCATCCCAATCGAGTGATCGAGAAAGACATAGCAAGAGACAGCGGCTGGGTACCTGAAGGGCACTCGCTCCTGCTTGAGGCGGTCCGGGAACGAGCTGAGGAAGTCCCGATCGGAGAAGAGGATGACGGAGACCTTCTCGAGTCGCGACGCCGGGTGATTGGCCCACTTCTTGTGTGCTTTCAGGATCGCCTCGTAGATCCCCTGCTTGCTGTTCCCAAACACGCCGCCTGCTTGCCCATCCCACCCATACTTTAGTGGTCAGCCTCCAGACAATCCATGCATTCTTTCCACAACAAGAAAGACGGACCGCCGATGAGGGTGAGGACGAGGTGGGTGCGCTGGTGCTTGATGGCCGAGAGGTAGGTGGCCTCGTAGTCCGAGTCCAGGATGAACTGGCACTTCTCCTGCGAGAATGCCGCGCGCTTGTTGGCCATGCCGGACATGCCCTGCCCGATGTTCATCGCCGCGCAAAAGACCTGATCGACCACCTGGTCCGGGTCGTCGACCACCTCGAACCCGCGGTCACGGTGCCCCGTCGTCACCTAACGACCATCATCATCGCCGCCGCCACCACCCACGAGCAGCAAGATCGAGGGATTTAGGGGCGCGAGAGAGATGGGCGGGCGAGAGGCTTGAGGTTGTCCCGGACCTGCGTGTTGAGGTGGTAGCCGACGAGGACCTTGCCGAAGAGGCGCTCGTACTTGGGCGTGCCGGCCTTGGGGAAGGCGGGCTCGCGGCCCGTGAGCACCACGTACCCGTTCTGCGTGGGGAAGTGCTTGCGCAGGTCGGCCAGGAAGTTGACCTGGCGCGACGCAGTCTGGGTCCACTCGCTCTGGGGCTTGGCCGGGTTGTAGAACGCGGCGTGCACGCGCGTGATGGCCGCTGTGGCGACGACGATTAAAACGGCTGTGAGCCAGCGCTGTGGGAGAAGGACGAGAACGAGGAGGAAGAGGAGCGCACCGGCGCCGGCCGAGACGGAGGCAGCCGGGCCCTGGGTGTGATCGTAGATGTACTTCTCGGTGAAGCTGGGGCCATCGGGTGAGCTGCCCTCCGAGATGGCCTCCACGCCGTTGAAGTTGGACGCCACCTGCTCGCCGCGGCATGCACACCAGGAACTGGGTGAGGATGCGGCCGCCACGCCACGACACGCGGCGGGTGACAAGGAGGAGGAGGAGGTTCAGACCTGAAACACGGCGTGCCGGTTCTCGGGCATGGCCTGCAGGTGCGCCACATCGACGTTGCGAATCGAATCCTGAAAGATGGAGCGGCCTGGTCTGAGGTTCTGCGAAAGCAAATCACGCAAAAGTGGACTGAGGGCGTACGTTGTCGGAGCGGGTGACGATTTCGAGCACGCACGGTGGGGTGCTATCGCCACGCACGGCAGGGCTGGTGTTGATTTCATCTATCAAGTCGCCCAGACGAAAGAGCAAGAAGGTGCCCGCCTTGAACGTTTTGTTCGTGTCCAGGTTTGTGATGAGGAGGCCCCCGTCCTCGGCCTGGCGGATGCCCTTGTCGGGCAGGCGTCGCCACTCGGCCTCATGGTAGCCCGTAAGGCGCACAAACCACTCCTCGCAGGAAATCACTCGAGACCGCCTCATGTTGCGTGATAGAGTTTGGTTTTAAAATGAAAATGAAAATGAACACAAAATACAAAAAAGATATATATTTAATAACTTCCCCGAACGGCCACACCGACGGTGCCTCGGTCGCCGGTGTCCTGCGGATAGGCGGCCTCCATCTTGTCGAGCTGCGGGCGCACGAGCTCCAGCTGCACAGGTGTCAGGTAGTCCACGAAGAGCTTGCCGTCGAGGTGGTCGAGCTCGTGCTGTACGACTGTCCCCAGGAAGTCGCCTTGCTCGATGTCCAGACCGGCCACCCGCCGCTCCACACCCCACTCGTCCTGTGCCACGATGTCGAGACCGCCGAAGCGAGACACCTCGGCGAAGATCCCCGGGAAGCTGAGGCAGCCCTCGCGATAGACCGAGCGGCCACGAGTGTTCTCCAAACGCGGGTTGATCCACACCTGGCGCTCGACGCTTGTGCCCGCTGCGGTCCTGGTAAGCCGGTCGGTGACGAAGATGCGTCGAGAAACGCCCACCTGCGGCGCGGCAATGCCCACCCCACGCGCGGCCTCCATGCAGACAAAGAGGGCGCGGCAGAACTGGCGCAGCTCGTCATCGAACTGGGTCACAGGCTGTGCCACTTGGCGCAGCACAGGGTGAGGATAGCGCACGAGTGCTGGCTTTTGTGGGTACTTTAAAGTGGAGTTTTCGTTAGTGACCTTGACATTACAAGCGTTTGGTAGTCGAAAGAGGATGCACCTCCATCTCGAGCTCTTGCAAGGTCGGCTGTACAGAAAAAGAAAATGAATTGTTTTGCTTCTTTTTTCTTACCGCAAAACGATCAGAGAAAAGGGGCACCAGACATCATTACGCGCTTTGGAGAAGCCGCGCCGCTTGGGGATGAAACGACCCACCACACCCCGCCTTCGTGAGAGCGGTGGCGAAGGAGCGGCAGGAGGAGGCATGGAAATACCAAGCAACAGCACGGGCCGAGACCCACCATCTACAAACACAATTCGACTCCGTTTGGCTGGCGAATCTGGGGATGCCCAGCAAGAAATGTCGGGAGATCTCGACACACGCAGGGGCAAGGCGAAGCATACTCTCAGCACACCGCGACCATCGAGGCGAAAAGGGGCAGAGCTTAGAGAAGAGGGCGTCTGCGTTGTTGGTGCCGACGCGCTGGACCGCTTGGAGTACAGTCGGGGCGAGGTGCTGGGGTGGGCCGCCGTCGTCATCATCGTGTCAGCCGTGGCGCTGTGGGCCGCGTTTGTATCGGCCTACGCCTCGCAGGCCTCGACGCGCGAACGAGCCTGCCAGGTGGCCCTCATCGAGGCGCAGGTGGAAGCCGTGCGCTGCCACGAGGAGGCCGTCCTCCTCGCCATCGACAGCCACACACGGGCGCGGGAGGCCGCTGCTTCAGCCGCTGCTGCCGCCGTTGCAGTCGCCGTTGCGCCAGCAGCGGCCACACCCCTGTCGTCGTCGTCGTCGTCGCCGTCACCATCAACCATCTCGCCCTCACTCTCACCCATCACAACCTCGCAGATCGCGGCCCGAACACACACGGGGCCCGATCCTGACTTTTTCCCCCGCTGGGTCGGGTCTCTCGGTACAGTTGAGCCGCCCCTCCCCTGGTGGGGTCTCTGGCTGGCTGGATGGCTGACCTGACGGGCTTACTGTGAACACAGGCTTCTTTCCCAACCGGACGACGTGGGACCCGTTCCAGACCAGCCTGTACGCGAAAGCGGCTGAGTTCGGGCTGGAGCTGATGAGCAAGCAGCAGATGTGGAACCTCACCATCGGCTACGAGCCGGCCGAGTACCGCAAGTTCCACCGCTACGTGTTCCACCTCCACTGGGTGAGCATGGTGTGCACCAAGGAAGGCGAGGCCGCCGCGATGCAGGAGCTCCGCTCCGTGCTCGACTTTTTCCAGCGCATCGAGAGCCAGGGCTGGTACGTCGTGTGGACCGTCCACAACGTGATCGACCCGAGCTGCACGCCCGATCGCCACCCCCTCCAGATTCAGCTCCTCCAGGCCCTCACCGAGCGCGCCGACGTCATCCACCTCTTCTGCTCCCACACGCTCAGCCTCACCGGTAAGTCGATTTTTATTTTATTTTATTTTATCATTTTATTTTTTTATTTAAGAAGGCTGCTGACGCGGTTGTTGGCGTGGCCACAGCGCCGTACTACGTGATCCCACCGGAGAAGACGATCACGGTGCCGCTGGGCAGCTATGCAGGATTCTACAGTGACGTCAACCTCACGCAGGCCCTTGCCCGGCGCACGCTCGCGCTTCACACCCCGTTCGCCAGCAGCAACGACGACCTCGTGCTCCTTTACATCGGGTCCATCAAGCGCCACCGCGGCCTGGCCCAGCTGGTCCGCGCCTTTAACGAAGTCTGCGAGCCCGCCGGTAACGCGCTCATTCCGCCCCGCCAATCGCGCGCAAAAGGCCTTGTTCTTGAGAATAGAGAGAAAGAGAGGGACTAACGGGACTGGACCGGCGCTGGTGTCCGGATGCAGAGGCCAACAACCACACGCAGCTGTGGGTGGTCGGGGAGCTGTCGACGGCCGAACCTCTGCGCTATTCCGATCTGCAGTGGCAGCAGATCCAGGCCGCCATGAGCGTTAACCCCGCGATCAAGACCCAGTACGGCCACATCCACGACGACGACCTCCAGTTCTACTACAAGGTCCTTGACCGCCCTCTCCCTCCCAATCGCCCCTCTGATTTGCATGACTAGCGGACCGGTTTGGGTGCGGCACGGCCATGACTGACGCGCCCATGGGCGGAGCAGGCGGCGGACGCGGTGGTGTTGCCCTACCAGCGCGACTCGGTGCTCTCGTCGGGCACTCTCCTCACGTCTCTGTCGTTTGGTACGCGGCCGCGGATGTCAAGAGAGAAAGACCCAACAAACCTGGTGTTTGGGACGCTCATGCTCTTCTCTCTCTCTCTCTCTCTCTGTGTATTGCGCGCCGCTGCGCAGGGCGGCCGGTGATCGCGCCGCCGCTGAGTTGCATGGAGGAGTGGCTCACGGAGGACGTGAGCATCATCTTCACGCCCGAGGACGAGGACTTCCAACCCGAGGCCGAGGAACTGCCCGCCGGACGGGCCAGCATCCTGCCCAACAACGAGTCGGTGGCGTCGGCAGGCCAGCAGCGCGATGCGGGCCGCGCGGCCAAATTCTCGTCTTCAGGCAACAGCAGCACCAGCTCACACGACGGCCGGGTCTGGTACGGGCGTTGTTGTTCACCTGCCTTGTTCACAAGCGGTTGTGCCCTCGTCCCCCTTACATGTGTCCCACACAAGCATCAGCCTGCAGGAGGCGCTGCGCCAGGCGAGCAAACTGCGGGATGAGTCCTTCCGCACGGCAGCCTACCAGAAGGCGCTCAGCTACACCTACCGCGACATGTCCCGCCACTTCTTCGAGAAGCTCAAGTGGCGCCTGTGAGCGCTGGGAGATGACGTGGGCAGAGAGCCTGCTCATGAGACGTCTCGATCCTACGGCGACATCAACCTCCCCCAAGAACAAGAAAGCAACCGCGGCTCCTGGATGGCCATGGGCTTGCTGCAATGACAAGGACTAATTGGAGAATGCTTGAAAACTAAAGTGTGACGGTGGTGTTTCTTGTCGCTGTTGGCGTGTAGCAACGTTGCGTTTTTAAACCCCCCCCCTCCGCTCTCCTTCCCTCCCAAGCCGTCGTCGCCTCTCAAGCGGCGTGGCCTCGGATCTTGGCGATTTGGGCGCGGTAGGCCGCATCGTCTTCTGTGGAGTCGCCTCCGGCTGCCAACCTGCAAGCCAAAAGAAGTGAGGACGGAGATCACCCCCCAACAAATCAGCACCACTAGGACCTGCTCCTGCTGCTGCTGAAGGAAGGGGAGGGCTGCAGCGATCGAGGCGCCACGTACTCGCTGATGGGCAGTTCGAGGAGGTGCTGTATGGTGGCCAGCGACTTGGCTGGGGTCACGCGGAGCGCGCTCAGAATCGTGCACAGGTAGCCTTTACAGGGGGTTTGGGGGGGGGGAGAATGCTGTGAGTGCGCGTCCCACCATGAGAGCCACGCGTGGGGAATGGACGCGTACGGATGTCGGCCGCGAGCTGCAGGGCGCCCTGGTTGGTGAGGACCGGGATCTCGAGGATGCGCTGCACGTAGAGCGCCATCGTGCCACGCGACACCGCATTGATCCACGCCCAGGCAAAGTCTGTGTGCCGCCCCGACGGCGAACGATGCGTGAGCAACACGCGGCCACCTGCTGATGATGGTGGCCACCAGCGAGACGCAAGTACGTACCGTGGCCCTCCGACTCGGCGTCCTCGTCGGCCTGCTCGACGATGCCGCTGCCGGGGACCAGCGAGAGCGACGGGTGGGTGGCCGCAAACGGCTCGAGCTGCTGCGGGAGGTCGAACAGGTGCTCGCCGATGTGCGTGATGTAGCTCAAGGGCTGCTTGCTGAACGTGGGCACCTCCACGTTGGCCACCCTGGCCTCGTCCGGCTGCTGCCACGCCTGCTTGGCCGAGTAGGCGCGACGACCTCTGATGGTCAGCGTGCTTCCCTGATTGGGTGGGGGAGGAGGGGTGGGACACGCACGGGCAGGGCCGGGAACTGGGCGAGCTGCTCCTTGATGGACTGGAACATGGTGTCGTAGACGAAGGACTGGCACGCCGCGTTGAGCGACGACAGCTGCTGGCCCGGGGCCGGAAGCAGCTTGATGGCGACTGCCAAGAGAAGCCCCAATGTCGCCCAGATAATCGATTAGTTGGTGAACGTCTCCCCACGGACGACTTGCGAGCATGCAACAGAGCGAGAGAGAGAGAGAGAGAGAGAGGAGGGCGGACCGTCTTCGAGGGACTGGAAGAAGCCCCAGAGGTGCCTGGCCTTCTCCGGCTCTTCGCGCAGGTGAATGCACGGGATAGACTGGTACGTGGAGCTGGAGTTGACGATTCGTGCGTGGATGGATAACGACGATGATGAGGACGAGGATGAAGATGATTAGGTTTTACGAGCCGAGCAAGAAAGGGGGAAGGGGAGGAGCGGACTCTTTCTGGACTTGGAAGTGGGGCCCAAAGAGGCCGGGGCGCAGGGCAGCGAGGATGCCCCGCACCTGCCGGTCGAAGCCCGACATGCCATCGCCCAACGTGGAGGCCTGCCTCGATTGCAACAGAGCACATACAAAGAGAAATCATCATCACCAATTTCTTTCTTGAACGAACACGTGGAGGGAAAAGAGGGATGCGTACGATCTGGAGGAGCTGAAGCGCGCCCTGGAAGTAGGACCAGTCGTGCTCCTGGTGCAGCTGCTGCACCCCGCGCGCCGAGCCTCCCGAGCGCCCTGCGGCTCGCGTGGATGAGTCTCTCTCCCTCTCTTGCGGGGGGGGGTGGGAAGAAGAGAAGCGTTACCGGCGGCTTGGCCGTTGACTTCGGGCCCGATGTCGAGGTGGGCCGCGATGCGGAGGTGCTGGAGCACTTCAAACAGGTGCTGCACGTACTTGACCAGGAAGTCCTGTGTATGTTTGCAGGCGCCTCTGTCAGCGGCCAAACGCAGAGCCAGAAAGAGAAAGAGAGAGAATTAGAGGTCGTTGTGAAGACGTACAGAGAGCGCGCGGAGGAGGCCCTCAGCTTCGGAGCCCCTGGTGAACTGCACGCAGCGGTCGATGGCGGCCTCGGCCACGAGGAACAGCTTGGAGACCGAGTTGTCCACCAGCCGCAGCGTCTCTCCGAAGCCCACACTTGGCTGGCGTTTGTTTTACGGATTAGTATTAATATTAATATCTCAAAAACAATATTCACCAAGAAAAAAAGCCCCCGCGGCGCACCGGCTTGAGGGTGGTGAGCTCCTGCGTGAGGTTGGTGGCCTCCAGGCTGGCGTAGTCCCGCTGGTAGGGGAAGTAGGGGCAGAAGATGGCCCGCAGCACCACCTGCGCCGACTCGACGGCGGCGCTCGAGGTCGCGTCTGTTCCCCCCACACGCCACGTTGGCGAGAGGCACGCCCCTGAAGGGCAGCGCAACTCGAGCACGTACCGTGGAGGCCGAGGCTGGCGACGACGGTGGTTGAGAAGTTGGCCGTGACGGTGTAGGCCGAGATGAGCTGGTTGAGCAGCTGGCTGGTCTTGGTCGCGGCGCCTCGACCGCCCGCCGCCGGCGTCATCGTCGACGTGCTGGCGGTCGGCGGTTGGATGATGTCGTCGAGCCGCTGGCGGAAGGATTCGGTCAAGGTGGAGAGCACGTAGGCCACCAGCGACGGCAGCACGTTCGGGTCCGTCGGGAACACCTGCGCCACCCACGCTTTCTGTGCGTGTGGCAAAAAATCAAGTAATTAATAATTAATAATTAATAATTAATAATTAATTTTTTTAATTATAAAGATAAGGAAAAGAGCGGCGCACCTCCTGGTTGACGGTGGCCAGCACAGAGTCATAGAAGGAGGGCAGCCAGTCGACAAACGACGAGGCCGCACTGGTGCGCGACGGGCCGTCGGCGCGCTTGAACGAGTGCCACTGCTGCTCGAGCGGGACCAAGCGACACCTGCAAAAGGGAGTCCGTTCCTCACCTCAGCTGAACCCCTTGGGCGCCTAGTGGGAAGGGTAGTGGATCATACCTGTAGTAGTGCTGCTCGAGTTGCTGCTTGCGGTCGATCTTGTGGAAGACGTCCACGAAGCTCAGCGTGGCATCTGCCCGCACAAAAAGCAAGCTTGAGTTTAAGCATTTTTCAAATTCAAATGCCGACAAGCGCGACGCCATGGGGGTGGGGGTCCTCTTCTGCCATATACCGATCTCGTGCTTGTTGAAGGCCGAAAGCAAGTGGGGCCGCGTCATGCCCTCGAGCCGGTCCTGGAAGAGCATCAGCTGGCGCTGGCTGTCCTGGAACTGCGGGATCTCCCGCAAGATGTCCAGGCTCTGCTTCATGCCGTAGATGTGCTCCGCGATCTGTGTGTGAGTGTGTGCGTTATACATGTGCATGTGACAATCACGCACGACATCAGACCGGCCTATCAGCGACTCGAGCACGGTTCCATGAAGCGGCCAGGGGGGGGGGGTGAGGGGCGAACCCTGCGGAAGTCGTTGGTCTGGAAGACGTTGTCGACGTCCTCGGAGAGCTTCTTCAGCTTCTCGGCCTCGACGAGGATGCTGGAGCACCGCTCCATCGCCGTCTTGACTGTGTCGAGGGCCGACAGGACCTCCAGCGAATCGTCGGCATTGCCCTCGATCTGTGCGCCCCCGCCCCAGTCAATATCCATACAAGGTGCTCTTCAAGCGGCCTCGCGAGAACGTTCACTCTTCACGGACCTGCTCCAGTGTCTCTGCAAACGAGTTAATCTGTGACTGGAGGGCATAGGCCTCCTTGCGCACGCTCTCAATGCTCCGGATCGATCTACCAGCAGCAGCCAGGATGTCAGTCAGGTCTCCTCCTGGCTGCTGCTGGTGGCGACATTGCTCAATACATGCAGTGGGAAGGGGGTGAGGCAGTACTTGGGGATGTTGCGGAGAGCCTTGGCTGAGAACTCGCGCAGCGAGTGGTTGAGCTCAGAAGACAAGAGCTGCAGCTTCAGCACTAACGTGGACACGAACGTCTAGGCGTGTGTGGCGAAAATGAGGACCGTTGAGTGAACGCAACACATCACGAGCGTTGGACGTTGGCGTACGTCAGTGGGCTCGTTTGTGGCGGGGTCGAGCGTCTTGTTCACCCAGGCCTTTAAATCAAAATCATCCCGAGAGAAATCACTAAAATCCTGTGTCACCCACAAGGTTAGAAGAAGTGTTCAGCAAGGCACCCAAAGATATGCCACCAGTACCATGCTTCACCCAACCGCAGTAGCGAGATGCGGGACCAAAGAGTTGTTGGTTGTTGTGGCTGAGCACGTGGCTCCACCTCACGCCAGCAAGGCAGCATTCTTGAAAATCCTCAATTTTGGCGGAAGTGCGCTTTAATTGTCTTTTTCTGTTCTTTTTTCGGTCGCGAGAAGATGGGCATAGAGCACAGCGGCCGACCAGCCGTGGTGGACGGCCTTGACCACTGGCCGGTTCCTGACGAGCTCAAGGTCAACTCCGCACTTCAAAGTTTTTTCACGGCTTAATAACATAGAAAGAAATCAATTTTATTGTCCTTGATCCTCTGCAGGTGTTGATATTGTCCTGGTTGCCGACGGTTCGGGATGTCGCCACCATGAGCTTGGTCTGTCGGGACATGCACGCGCTCACTCAGGTGTCATACACATACCCCTTTGCTGGTTCTTTTTTGCAGCCAACCAACCCAGTAATGTGTGCAGGACGACGTGTTGTGGAGCTTGCTCGAGCGTCGCCGTTGGGGTGACGGTGCAGCGTGCTTTTCTTCCAATTTGGTGAAATCAGGTGCGTAGGGCTGTCCTCCTTGTTTGTAGCGCAAGGCATCTGCTGACGTCGCCTGCTCAGGGCATAAGATTGCTTGGGAACAGGCCAAGAGCAAGCGCGAGCGCTACCGCCTTCGGCACCAACTGTTGGGCGACTGGGCCTTCGGTCGCTATGCCATCCGTTCCTTCAGCCTGCGCGACTTTGCCGCGCCCGTGGAGGCCCTGGAGTATGTGCACGAGGACGGCATCGTGCTGATTGCCTTTCAGCACGGCACGATTGAGGTCTGGAATGTGCGGACGTCAAACTGCCTGGCCACGCTCCTTCTTCCACCGTCCGGCGCTCTTGGCTCTTTGCAAAAGGTGCTCCTCAGCAAGTACCGTCTCATCGCTGCATTCAACAACGGGTACGGCCTTGATCATCCATGATGCTGTTGGGTTTGCCCCACTGACCCGGTCTGCGCAGTGTTGTGGTCTGCGACATTAGGCGCCAACTAAAGACCTTCTGGATCAAGGTCGTGTCCTGCTTGAACTGTATGTGTCCCACTTCCCATTGTCTGTCTCCGTCCAGTCCGTGTCTTAACTGCGTTCGTGCCAGATGCCACGCTCTTGCAGACTCAGCCCAAGGCGTTCCACTCCCAAAGCACCACTCTTGGCTATTGTCCTGTACGGGCTTCGGCTTGTCTATCCTTTGTCCCCCTCCCCCCTTCTCATCATTCACTTGAGCTGCGCCAACTCACTCGGAACCACTTGTGGTTGCAGTCTCCGCCCTTCGTTGGCTGCACGACAACCTTGGCCAAGTCCCTCTTCGCGTTCCACGAGCAAGTCACTCCCTCGGGTGAATTGAACCTCACCAACATCTCTCTTGGTACGCGCGTAATCATCGATGCCGTTTAGGTTCATTGTATAAAGAGGAATCTAAACGTGCCGTCATGTTGTACAACAGGCAAAAACCGCGCCAGCAATGTGTTGTTCCACATGGACGCCGTTGAGTATCAAGGCCAACGTGATGTACGTCTCATTCACTCAACAGCCGGCCCTGGGCGGTAATCGGTGATGCTCACTGGTAGACGTGCGTGCGTGCGTGCGTGTCGTGAGTGCAGGTGTTGCGCCTGGTGGTGCTGATGAAGGAGACCCAGAACATGTGGGTCTATCACATCGTCGCGGTCAAAGCACCCGTTGTTGTCGACGCGTTTCACCTGACTTCGGTGCGAGCATTGTCCAATCCCTTGCCTCGTGATCTTTGCCACTAACCCACTCCCCACAACGAACAGGCCTCAAAGGTCAACCGGCTCCTTGTGTCGGGTACCCTCGTGGCCCTCGTGAGTCCGAAGAGTGTGGTGCGCGGCAATCCGCCTCTTCCTTTTGCTTTCTCGTCGTGCGCACGTCATGATCGCGCGTTCTTGGGCTTCGTGGGGGGCAATCGAGAATAGAAAATCTTCGACATGCGGCGCCGCTGTGTTATCCGCAAGGTCAAGGTCGATGCAGGGTGCGCACGCAGCCCCCCGACGAGCGATGAATTTGGCGACGAGAAGAGCGAGCTTGGTCTGACAATGCGTGCTCTCTCTCTCTCTCTCCCTGTGTGTGTACCTCAGGCTGGCGTGCTCGTTGCAGGGTTGCAAGCTCTTGACGATGAGTAAAAACGGGCTGATTGGTCGGTTCCCTCTCTCCTCCGCACCAGGGCCATGCTGAACCACCTCACCCTCAACTCTTCTTGGCTGTGTGCAGAACTGAGAAAGGTCGACGAGTCCGCTCAGGAGCTGGTTCTTTCGGTGGAAGACTTTGCATTGAAGCATGGCGAAACAGGGACCTACAGCCTTGTGCGCCTGTACACGGGTACCTTGCATCGTTCAACAATGCAAGTTGCGGGCTTATTTTTCTGATTGGCGGGCCGTGTGCAGGTCACATATTGCTCTTGATCGATGGCGTGGTGAGAGTGGTCGAGTTGACCCCCTCCGACGCCTCGATTGAGCGCCAGGTCAAGCGGTTTGAGCAACGACTCTCGGCTTCGCCCGCCCTCCGTACGGACGACGACGACAACAACCAAGACCTTGTGCTTGCGCTAGAGGGGTTCCCCTGGGACTAACTGGGTAAGTGTACATGTTCTTTTGTGCGCGCAGGTATCAAAGCCGCCTCGCCCGCTGAGCGAGCACAGATGAAAGAGGACGCCACCCTCTTCCTCATCAACCTCGTGCACGAGACCAACGCTACGCTGGAGAAAGCCGCTCAAAAGGCCATGTCAAATCAATACGAGAGCGACGACGGTCTGGTGTGCGCCCTCAAGAAGGAGTTTTTTGCGGCTGTGCCGAGTGGTACGCCCAGACAACAACTTTGATGATGAATTAGTTTGTGTTTTTTTGGTTTTTTTTTTTAAACAAAAAATCTTCAAAAAATCAAAACAGCACAAGAGACAGCGGACAGAGCCCTGAAGTCCATCGACAACCAACCGACCCTTGACCGCGCGCATGACCTTTACAGGTACCGGCACGCCCACCAACGAGCAACCAAAAAGGGCAACAGTAACAGCCACGGTGGGTGATGTGCTGCTTGGCAGGGGGCTGTTTGCGCTGCACTCGCTGGGCCGTGATCTGATCACGCTCCACAATCAAGCCGAGGCGCTTCGTTCGAGCCTGTTCGATGACAGGGCCGCCCAAGCCGAAGCTCAGTTCACGGGAACCAGACAGACCGAGGGCCTCGTCAAGCGCCTGAATCAGCTGTGGGAGTCTGGTAAGGCTGCCGCCAACCTGCAGCTCGAGCTGGCCAAATTGTTCTCCGTGCCGTTGCCCCGGAGCGCTTTCATCGGTTCGTCCTCTTCCTCCTCTCGCGCTTCACAAGCGAGGCTCCTTGGCGCAGCTTGGACCAAGCGATTAACGGTGCAAACCGCGAGCAGACGCCTGGCGCGAGGGGCTTGGGGCGTTCTTGCGCGTGGTGCTCGAGACGGTCGTGCAGCTCGTCGACGCCAAGCTGGTGAACCTGGTGGGCCTCTCTGCCGAGTGGTTCAACAGGAACCCCTACGAGCAGTGGGATGACGCGGACGTGGGAATCGCCCTGTCCTTGGGCGGGGTGGTCCAGCGGCAACTCAAGCAAGCCCAGTCGCACAACACCGTACGCCGGCCACGCTGACCTTCTGTCCGCATTTGGGATAACGGACCGCTTACACCTGTGGTCCCGTCGCCACAGTGGTTCCCCAGCAAGCACACGCGCGAACTGAAGCGGACCGATGAGGTGCAGCGCGCCGGGATCGTGGCGTATCACCGCAAACAGCTGAGCATCAAGCTGGCCTACGACCGAGACTCGCTCACCTCCCTCGAGGAAGTGTTGGACAAGCTCGCCGAACTCCTCAATCTTCGGGACATGAAGCAGCTCTACGCCGGGTGCGTCCGCCCCGTCTTTCTCTGTTTCTCTCCCCTTGCGTCCATTCATGGGTCCTTGTTTTGCCCTTTTGCCGTACTTCGTCACCGCAGGCTGCAGGACGAGGAGTGGAAACAGCTCGATCCGCTTATCGAGGAGCTGAGCGGTAATGCAGTGCTTCATCAGGCTGTGCGAGTCAGAGCTGTGTGGAGCAAGATGACGCTCGATCCCTCGATTTCGCCCGAAGAGTATGGATTTCCCTCAAACCAGTCTCCTTTCCCTCGCCAGCAGGCGCGTCAGATTGACCGGTTCGCCAGGTTGCTGGAGCTGGGCGGCCTATTCCAGACACTGAGTGCCCGCTTCCGCGCGTTGGTGCCCAACCAGCGCCCAACTGACCAGGAACGGTGCGCGTTACTCGCTTTCATTGTTGAAGATGTTGATGTTTTTGTCTGTTTGGAGATGCTCAACCGCCATCATCATAATCATCAGGTGCATCAACATAGTGATCGAGGCCGAGGAGTGGATGAGCTCCGTGCCAAGCATGCCGTCGACGCTCAGAATCTACGACGTGGACCTCAACATCCAGCGCTCCCGCCAGCTCCTCAAGTCGCTCGAGTCCGTTCCTGCCGGTGCTCTGGCCAGCCGGACCATCGCCCGAGTCCACGAGCGCCACGAGGCCCTGGTTGACGTCGTCGCCGCCGCACGGAAGCACGAGCTGGGGCTCATCGCGGCCGAACTCGACGGCGTGGCGACCTGGGTGGCCGAACAGCAGGAGCTGCTGAAGGACCTGTTTGAAGCCCAGCGCGCCGGCGCGGTCGACCGCGCCCAGCTGCTCGCGTTCCAGCGTCGACAGCAAAGGCTGAACGAGCAAACCGCCGAAGCGGCGGCAGAGATCGCGGCTCAGAGCAGCGTCATGAGCCTCCGCCGACCTTCCTCAGCGACGGCCACCACCAGCCAGCCCAAGGCCGAAGAGAACGTCGACGAGGCCCCAGCGCCGACTGCGGAGGAGCTGGTGGAGGCCACGATCTCCGCAACGCTTCAGCATGCCCGTCAGCTCAAGGACCACAAGGCCCGCTCTCAGGTGCGCCTCGTGTTGTGCAGCAGTGGTTTGATTCATGATTGGCTGTTTGGCATATGACGCTCACAAGTGGGCGTTGTCTTCGCGCGCGACAGGCCTGGTTCAATATGGAGGGACGGACCAAGCAGAAGATGAACGACATCATGGATCGCTTGATGCACCTGATCGTTTCATCCCGCTCGCAAGCTTTGCGGAGTCAACTGGTTCGTACCTGACGTATTCATCGCCAGCGTGGAGCGTCTCATGTACGTGATGGCCATTCCCTCAACCTGGCGCGCGGTGATGTGCAGGATAAGGCCGAAGCCGAGCTGCAGAGCCCGTCGGTCTCGTTGGATCGAGTGCAGGACATGTACAAACGCTTCTCTCGCGTTGACCAGCTGGCCGAGGAGCCCTTCTGGCTGGTCGGCGACCTTGACGCGCGACTTCAGAGGTTAGTGACGACGCGCCTCCGCGAGACGTTCAACGGCCTTGTTGTGGCCCAGCTATCACGCGTTTGGCGAGCTGCGGACGTTCTGGACTCCATGCCCGGCGGTGCGTCTCTTGGCGCCGACGCGTCTTCCGAGGGCGACATCGAGCAACAGCGGCAGGTCACGGCTCACGCGCAGGCAGAGAAGGACGACGCGATGGCGGAACTGGTCCATCTGCGAGCCGTGTCCCAGTTGCCGCTGCGCGATCTTTGCGCGCAGGGCAGCAGCCGCGACATCATGCGACTGCTCGACCATGTGCGTTGCCCTTCCCCTCAGGCACATTGGTCCATGTAATCGAACCTCAAGGTTTCCAAACTCTGTTGGCAGACGCTGCGAGCCGACCAGATGAGCGCCAAGCTCCGGGTCCTGCGGGACGGCCTACAGACCAACCTGTCGGTCTACAACTACTCGACCTGGTATCTGCGCCAGGACACATGCGGCCCCCTTGTCGCCGATGCAGCCACTCATGTGCTGCTATGTGGGGGGGGGGAGGGGAGAACAGGCTCAAGTACGCCGTGACCGAGTACCGCAAGACGGTCGAGTCCCTGGGCGAGGTGCCGCCGGGCATCGGCGCGGAATGTCAGAGATGTTGGGAAGCGGTTCTCGGGCGCATGCGGAGCATCGAGCAAGAGGCCCTGGAGATCATGGACGACCTCAAGGCCCGAAAGTTCGCCATGCTGACCGCACAGATCACGGCCTGCGCGCAGTGGATCGACCAAAGCAGGGACCAGGCCTCTGCCGAAGGCTATCGCCCCAAGGTCTGCACACGCACACACACACACGCACAAGTCCTCCAGGAGGACACATGTGATGATCTGGTCTGATCTCATCTCATCGCATCTTATCTTGCTGTCGGCGGCAAGCAGATCGCGTTGCAGGAGGTCTACGGCCACCTGGCCACGGTGGTGGATGTTGTGGAACAGCTGGCTGTTTTGGGCGAGGTACGAACACTTTCAATGTACTTTTGCTGCGCCGAGAACAACGAGAGATGAATGATGATGGTGATGACTATCATTTGGGGGGGGGGGAAAGGAGCAGGATCACGATACAGAGGACTCGGTCGCAGCGCTCAAGGCCTCATTGCAGGAGCTCGCCAAGTTTCACTTTGGGCACTTCACGCAGGCCCGATTGGGCAAGTGCAACGCCCTTCGCGCGCTGTTCGCCAATCCCAATCAACCGGATGGCCCGTCGGTGAAGCTGCTCTTCTGCTTCCAGGTGAGCCGACTCGAGAACAAGGCCCGACTCGTGAGTGGCGAGTTGGTCAAACACTTTCCCGAGTACAACGCCAACTCTTCCATCTTTCCCATCGTGCTGGTAGATCGACTCATGCCGCGTTGGTGTGTTTGGGGGGACAATGAAGGCTCGAGGAGTCCGCCAAGGAGCAAGTTGATGCCTTGATCGCTCAACTCCGTCGGGAAGTCGAGGAGCACAAGTCCGAACAGCGAGTCGCACCGCTCATCGAACAGGCCGAGTTGCTGCTGCGCGAGCCAGAACGCCACGATGTGAGCGCTTTTGCCCTGTACGTTCCTTTGCCCTCTTCTTTTTCTCTCTTTTCGTTTCGAGTATCGAGAGTTACCTCTGAACACTCTGCGGCCACCAATCAGGTCGTGGGTGCGCATCCGAGACGCCTTGGCCAGTGAGCCGCACGAGCAGAGTGATCTGCTCAGGGTCCGCTTGACTTCGCTGCAGGTACGAAGAGACTGCTTCGCTGGTGATCAACCCTCACTACAACCTCAAGAAAGTGTTGTGGATGCTGACCGTCTCTGGTGGACCCACTATGGGCGATGTACAGGAGGGCCTCGCCAACTGGGTGGACATGGTGTTTGGGATCGACCTGGCTACTTGTGTCAACCAGGCAGCACCCGAGCCTCCGTCGTTCTTGATCGAGGAAGTCGAGTTTGGAATCAAGCGCATCTCCGTTTGGTATTCGCGTCTCAGCCTGTCTGTCGGCCGTACGTCGTCCGTGAGCTTGTGCACCAGCCCTCCCGCCGCTCGATTCGCGCTTAACGTCGTTCTACACACAGTGAGCAGCCTGGGTGAACAAATGGATAACGTCGGCCGGTTGAGCGCCAAACTTGGTACTGCACCGCGCGCCGCTCATCAAGATGAGTGGGACTGAACTCTCACATCATCAATCTTGTACAGAGACGCATTGCTACAGGGCGGAATACATGGCGTTGGCCACACTGTTGTTCGAACTCGACCGAAAGCTCTTTGGGATGCTCAACCTCGAGTTTGTCGCCCGAGGTGATCTCGACGACAGTGAGGAGGAGGAGGAGGAGGAGGACGGCCAGGAACGGCAGCCCAAGCGCAGAAAGCTTTCTCAGGACGGCAGCGCCGCTGAAGAGGAAAGCGAGGAGGACGATGAACAACAGATGTGCGAAGAAGATGAAGACGAGATGGAGGCGTGAGGGAAAAGCATTGGCCCTCGTATTTACACAAAGATCACCAACACATGATGAATCTGAACAAGTCGTTGGTAAAAGACCATCAGAGTGCGTCATCTTGTTCACGGCCATGATCGTTGAGGGCATGATCAAGATCCAAAGTAGATCGGCCCATTCTCTTGTTGCGCTGCCAGACCACCACCAGCGCCACGACTATGACCGCCACCACCACGACCACGGCCACAGGAATCGCCACAGCCGTAGCCACAATCAGTGCGGTGTTGTCACTTCCGCCGCCGCTGTCCGGCTTGGAGGAGCCCGTGAGGAGCACGCCCAGCCCGAGACTGGGATCGTAGAAGATCGACTGGTTGAACGACGGGAACGCCAGTTCCAGCATGTAGTAGTAGTCGTAGTTGTTGTTGTCTGGCGTAGTTGTACCATTCAGCACAACGGTGAGGTTGTGGTTGATGGGCGTGACCTGATCATCGATCATGGCAGCGTCGAACACTGCAACGGATGCGACCGCGCGGCCGGCGTCGAGTTGCACGATGTAGGTGGTCATGCCCGGCTGCGGCGTGTCGCTCTTCCGGATCAGTGTCGCAGCCGCCTCGTCCGCGGAAAGTCGCGCTGATGACGGGTTGGTGGCGCTGCTCAACAGGTTCGAGAGCTGGTACCGCAGCACCAGACCCTGGCTCCCGGCGCTTGCCGACGTGCCGTCGGGCGTGGTGAGGTTGATCGACCACTTGAGCGAGCCGGCGCCAATGGAGAAGTTGGTCCCGGCGAACGCACTCGCCGACGAGTTGGGAAAGAAGGAGTAGGTCTGCTCCACGCTCGATGCATTGTCCAGCCGCGCACCGTATACGTAGGTCGTTGTGCCGTTGTTGCTGCTGTTCGCCTCTTGTGTGACGTTGTACTCTAAAGTGGGCCAAGCTGTCAGTTCCTCCCAACAAGGTCAAAAATTGGTTTTTAATGCCATGACATAACAGGTACCGCTTGGCGTCGATGTGGTGTTGCCTACGAGCAGGCTCACCAGGCTCAGCTGTACTGCCACGCCTCTGCTCGAGGACGAGCTTGAACCTCCTGCTCCTGCTGTTCAGGTGATAGGGAATGACGATTTAGTGGAGGGCCCTCATGAGGCCTCCTCAGCTGCAGAGTGGTACCAGTGGTGCCTGAGACAGAGACCGACGGCGTGCTGTTGCTGAACGTGGCCGTCGTGTTGACCACCAATGGCGTGATGAACAGTGGCGTTGGTGACGGTGAAGCGTTGACCTTCGGGCAGTCATCTGTGGTGTCGCGATTCATCGGTGCGTTGAAACGTGTTTGGCTTGTCAGCAGGCCCCGAGGCGGGAGAGAAGAACAGAATCGAGCGTACCGCGGACGCCTGCTGTGGCGTCGCCCTTGACAAAGATGATGTAGTCCAGAGAGCCCGGCGCTTGAATGCGCGTGCAGCACGGCCTCGAATCACCACACACAAAACCTTTGGCAGAGGAGGCTCCTGGCGCTGTGTAGATGTACACGGGCTCGCTTTGCGTCCACGACTGCGTGCCAAGGCTCATGTCGATGCCTGTCGACAGGGACAGACAGCCCACAAGGCATCAGCGCCCACCAACCGCCGGTTCAGGCGTGGTCTCGTACCGATGGCGGCATTCTGGATGTTGATCGTCGCCGCGGCCTGCTGCTGCCAGAAGGACTGGGCCGACGAGGCAAAGATCACACCTAACCACCAACACCGGAGGTCAGACGTGCCCACGCCATGCCTCTCGGGACTAGAGCGTGAACAGAGGCTCCTGACGTGCCTGTTCCGGTATCCGTGCTGATGGTGGCCGCTTTCCTCTGAATCCAGGTGGACCCGTTCACGAGCGCCAGGCCTTGACACATCCCCACCGACCGAAAGTGAGACGGGTAGTGATGGCGGTGGTGGTGTCATGACGTTGAGGGGCGCGGGCACCAGCGGGGTTGGTGGCGGTGCCCGCGGAGGCGCCCGTGATGGTGACGTTGAGCGTGCCGCCCTGGTCGAACGTGCCACCCTTCAGCCACACGCCAATGATCGCGCCCGTTCCGGTGATGGTTGTCCGGGTGTCCGCACTCGACGCCCAGTTCCCCTCGACGAAGGCGCCTGCCATTTGACCAACATCCCCCCCCCCGGGTGAGTCAGTACTCCCCAAGGCCAACAAGCTCTTGCGTGGTCCCTGCCACCGGTACCATATCCATTGCCATCAGAGGCAACCGCGTTGATCATGGTGTCGGCCTGCTGGGTCCAGGTGGCGTTCTCATGAACCCGAATTCCTGCGCACACACATGTTTCCCCGAAGATACGCGTTGGGGGAAGGGTGATCAGTATTGGAGTTTCTTGCTCGTCGGCCTGGTGGTGCGCTGTTGTGCCTAGTCCTGCCACGGACGAGACGGTGCTGATCCAGGTCGGCCCTTTCTGCTCCCACACACTGTAGGGATCCGCATTCACGCCTTGAAACGCGCTCGAGGCGTGACCCACATACCCCAATCAGCGTGCAATCGGGTGGTCATGACAAGAGCACTCTTTCGATGGAGGACGGGGGGTTCGCTATAGCTGCTGCTGCTGTACCAAGGCTCTCCAAGACCGAGATGTTGGCCATCGTGTTCTGATTCCACCTGCTACTCCCTTGCAGGTGCACTCCTGTGTTTTTGTGGTTTTTTGTGTTTTGTGTTTTCATATAAATATATATTGTGTTTTTTGTGTTGAATGATTGTCTTGCGAGCTACGTGCGGTGCACACACGAGACTGAAAAAATCGTACCTGAGCCATAAGAGGCGTCCCTCACGGTGTTGATGGTCACCGAACCGTTCTGTGTCCACACACCACCCGGCTCGGCGATCACGCCTGATGGAATCGTTT
>NAVB01001007.1:0-11325 GCA_002179805.1 Acanthamoeba lenticulata
GTCCCCGATCTGAGGGGCGGGCAGATTGAGGCGCGTGCGGTGGCGTGTCTGATCGGGATCATTAAGACGATTGATTTGTTGCACGGCGCCAGGCAGATCCTTGATCTTGCGCATCGCGACCTTGCGCGCATCCTTCTTTCGCTGGCGCTGCTCTTCTTCATCGCGGCGGCGAGCTTCGAGGCGCTGAAGTGCGACGGGGATGAAGTTGGGATCCTCACGCTTCTTCCTTTCCTCAGCCAACTCGCGGCTTGTGTCGTAGAAGCCTGCAGGCACCTTCTTATGAAAGGGGATCTCCTTCAAATAATCGATGCCCTTCAGCTTGCGGCGCCTCTCAGGTACGTAGAGGCCGGCGGCCTTGAGCTCGCGCTTCTTCTGGAGGGCAGCAAGTCGCCGAGCCTCCTCAAGCTGCTTCTCTCGAGCCTTGCGCTTGGCCTTCTTGCCCTTAGTGTTGGCCAAACGCGCTCGCGCCTCAGACAACATTTCCTTTTCATCTTCGTCCATGTCCACGGGATCAGGTCGAGCCGGCTTCGTCTCGGGCTGGGGATCGATTTCGCCCGGTCGCAGGCGACGAGGATCCTCGGACGAGTCGAACTCGGCGTCCTTCTGCTGTGCGGCATCCAGCAACTTCTCGTAATGTTCGAGACACTGGGCCGGTGTGCGTCCCACAATGGGGGCGATGGTGCGCCATTGGGTGGGCATCAGCTTGGCAAGGTGCAGCAGCTTCTCTTCCTCCTCACGACTCCACTCTGTCTTCTTGATGCTCGGGTCTAGCCATTCGTACCAGCGAGCCTTGCACTGCTTTGCCGATTTGCGCACCAACAAAGACGAAATGCGAGCCCACTGATTAAGGCCGTACTTCATCACCGCAGCCTTCAAAATTTCATCTTCGGTGTTCTTCCATACGCCTCCTTTAATTATGATCCTCATCCTCCTCCTTCAATGTGCGGGGCTGATCCGAATGAAAATCGGTCCTGTGTCGCCCCTTTCGTGCCTCCAAGAAAAGGGAGGGAAAAAGTTGCTTTCGGAAAAACTTTCGCAAACATTCTAAAATTTCAGCAGAGTTAGTGGCCAAGATGAGAGCTGCACGCGTGAGCCTGCCCTGTGCCTCACCCCGAAGACGCGCCTGTGTGGTCGTGTCCACTTTTATGCCCGTTACTTCTCGAGTGTATGCCAAGTCGTGCGCAAGCCTCTGCTGTATTCAATTCCTCTAATCCGGATTTAAACCCACACAGATCCCCTCTTCGTCTTCTTTCTTCGGCTCCTTCTTCTGGTACCCCTCTTCAATGGTGCAGTGCGTGGAGTCTCGAGACCTCACGTGTTGTCACGGCACAGATGCAGACTTTGATGTGGTAATAATCGGTGGTGGCATGGTGGGCTCTGCACTGGCGTGTGCCCTTGGCACGTGCTCCCTTCATCCACGCCTCAGTAGTCGAAGAGGCGGGCATTTTTCTCATTGGTATGTTCACAGGCAGCACACCAACAACCAGCCACCTCCGGGTGGGGCTTGTCGAGGCCAGCGTTGTGGCTCCGCTTCATCCCTTGCCACCAACTCCCGACCTTCGCGTGGTCTCCGTCAACCAGGCCTCTGTCAAGCTGCTGCAGGCTGTCGGGGCGTGGGACGCCATAGTCAATGCCCGCGTGGCGCCCTTTTACTCGATGAAGGCACGTCTCGTCTCTCAGCATGAATCGTTGCCATTCGGGAATGATGGTCTCACCCCTTCCTTGGAGGCCAGGTGTGGGACACGAGTGGCAAGGCATCGATCAGCTTCACTCACAGCGAGGTGCGTGCCTCTTCTGGGCCTGGCCCTGGTCGTGCTTTCCATCTCACGTGAGTGCTCATCAGGTGGGGATGGACTACTTGGGCTTTCTGGTGGAGAACCGCATTATCACATCGGCCCTCTTCGAGAGGGCCAGACAGCTCCCCTCGGTGAAGCTCCTTTCGCCGATGTCAGTGCAGACCATCGAGAAGGACGGCAGCGCTGGTGCGTTTTTTTCTGGTCGGCGTGGATGATCTTGCATTGCAACACTCGCCTCACTTTCTGCATTCTTGCAACAGAAGGAGGCGCTGCTCAAACCGTGGACTGGTCCGCGCCGCAGCCCAAGATCGGGCTGCACCTCCGCAACGGCGACAAACTGCGAACCAAGTGCGTACTGTTGCCAGGATGCCTGCTTCGCTTCTGCTCTGTAACCATGGGTCTTGCCGTGACAGGCTGCTTATCGGAGCTGATGGCGCACACTCGATTGTGCGCCAGACCTTCAATTTCGGAGCCCTCGGCTGGGAATACTCTCAGGTCCGCGTCCCTCCCAGGCCGCCGGCCAGATCGGCTTGCTTCAAAATCAAAGCCGTTCCGCTCACGCGTTCGCAATTTGTCGTATGTACAGCGCGGGGTTGTGGCGGCTGTGACCTTGCCGCCTCAAATGGCCAACATGACTACGGCCTGGCAGCGCTTCCTTCCCACCGGCCCGTTGGCCTTGCTGCCGGTACGTCCCCATACCCATTTGAGCCCCTAAGAGTCTCTTTCCCGCAGAGATTTGACACGGCTTTCCGTTTTCAACGTTTGCCGCGCTCCAGTTGTGGGACCGATACGCGTCCATCGTGTGGTCGACCAACGTGCCCCATGCCGAGCACCTCCTGGCGCTCAGCGACCACGACTTCATCGAGGCCCTGAGTCACGCCTTCCACGATCCTCCGCGTACATCACCCGCACGGCTCCATCATCAACCTTGCCCACCCGCTAATGGAAGCTCATTGAACCGTTTGCAGAGCCGTCCACGGGCTTGTTGTCCCTCCTGGCGGACAAGCTGCCTTTCCCGGGCGGGCTGCCCTTCAACCCGTTGGCGGGATCGCCCGATCCCCATCCGCCGGTGGTCCAAGAGGTCGTCGGCAAGCGGGCCGCCTTCCCGCTCCGCCTTTCGCACGCCACCGACTACATCCGGCCTCGCGTCGCTCTGCTTGGGTGCGCCTCACCGCCTCCCGCTTCAAGCTCGCATGTCAGCTGGCGCTGATTCGCCGACCCACACAGCGATGCCGCCCACACGATCCACCCGATGGCTGGCCAGGGCGTCAATCTCGGCTTTGCCGACGTGGCTTCGCTTTCCAACGCGCTGATCGACGCTGTGAACACTGGCACGACTCGCCCCCATCAGTCTCTCCCTGCTTGGTGCCCTGCTCGAGGTCTGACCGCCTGCAATGCAGGCAGGGACGTCGGCGACTTTGGTGTGCTGAAGCAGTACGAAGAAGAGCGGCGGCTGGCTAACAGCATCATGCTTGCCGGAGTGGACGCTCTGAAGCGGGTGTGGGGCACCTCCTTCACGCCCCTGGCCGCCCTTCGCGACGTGGGCCTCAAGCTCACCGACAACATCACGCCGCTTAAGGCACGAACGAACCCTTTTCCTTCCTATGTCGGGCTTTGATCGAATGCCATGAGCTCATGAAAGTGATCGCCACCACAGAGGCAAATGATGAAGCTGGCCGTGGGGTCCTTCGACACGTCCGCCATCGGAGGAGCGCACCCTGCGCCAGCTGCGTCGGCGCCAAATACGCACGGGGCCTCTGCGATGTGACCTTTTGTGGCCCGGTGTATCCACATTCAAACGACTGTTGTACCTGATTGGGCCGAGCTGATGCTTGGTTCCCTTCTCGTCACCCTGTTTGGTTGAAGCAAATACAAACAAACTCTTCGTGGTGGTGGCCCGACAAGCCTTGTGCCAAGACTCGAGGTCCTTTTGTTTGAAGAAGACCACACCAGAGGCTTTCTAGGCTGAGCCGTTCCTTCTGCTGCACTGGTAACCGGGCTTTTTAGCTCCACATTTTTCTCTACGTAACTTGATCTGTGGTCTTCGGCTTCCTACGAACGAGCGGTAATCAATCTGGAAAATACTACCTCACACGCCTCTGCCTCGCCTCCGATTGATTCGCCTCCACCCAAGCCCCCTTCTTCCCCTTTGAAAGAACGAAAGAGAAAAAGAGCGAAGACGAGAAAGCGAAAGAGACAGGACCGCTTCTTGCACACATCAACCACCGGTTACGACAATGTCGTTTCGTGGCGCGTCGGGCACTTTGCGGCGCGGGCTCTCCAACATTATGTTGAAGCCCCTCGGCCTCGCGTCGACTCGGTCACGGGAGGAGTATGAAAAGGACGAGCGCGAGTTTGAGCGCCTCTTCGTGCTCTTCGAGTCCTTCCTTCAGCAAGAGCGCGCCACCTCCACAACATCTCCTTCCAATAATCCTTCATCAACAACCTCCTCTTCCTCTTCTTCCTCCACAACTTTACCGCCTTCCGCGGTCCCGCCCGAAGCGGCAGTGCACGACAAGTCTAAAAAGGGCGGCCGCATCTCCAAGCGGCAGAGCGCCAGCAAGAAGACCGCCGCGGAGGAGGACGAAGAGAAGGGCGGCGGCAAGGGCGTGATGATCATCGTCGAGAACAACAACAATAGTGTACAATGCGGCGAGGCGGCGACAGAGGAGGAAGAGCACGAAGTGAGGTTCGTCGTGGGGCTGCTCAACGGCTACCTGGCCCTCAAGCGCCTCAGCATGAGCGACAAGGACCTCACCTTCTCGCTGGCCCACAACAAGAAGAAGGAGGAGCAGCGCGAGCGCAAGGAGCTCGAGAAGCTGCGCAGCGAGGTCGTCCTCCGCATGACCTCGGCCCTCACTGACCTCGGCGCCCTCCCCGCCGCCTCCTCCCCCGTACCCGCAACCACGGCCACGGCCACGGCCTCGCCGCCGTCGTCGCGGCCGAGCGGCCTCTCGGCCTCGCGGTCTGCCGGGGAGCTGACGGCCGCCAAGCCCAACCGGACGTCGTGGCGTGGCCGCCTCCGCCTCAAGGAGAAGAAGGCCGACGAGCAGCCCGCCGGCAAGGAGCTCAAGTCCCAGCTCCAGTCTCCTCCGCCCGCCGAGTCCTCAACGCCCGAGCCTCAGCCGCAGCCCCAGCCTCGACCCAAGCCGCAGGCGCCGGCGGCCGTCGAAGAGGGCGCGGACTGGCGGGCGCAGCTGCTGTCGCCGCGATCGGCCCACAAGCGCTCGCAGAGCCTCACGTTCGAGCCTCTCGCGACGACCGGCGAGGGACTCAGTGGCGGCGGCGAGCCGGCCTATGAGCCGCGCATCCCGCTGGCCGAGCTCGAAGAACGGATGCGCCGGATGGAGGAGCTCATCGAGCGCCGCTTCGCCGCCGCGCACCAGGCAGCGCAGGCCGAGCTCGTGGCGGCGCCCGAGGGCAAGAAGAAGCGGTGGAGCCTCAACCCGTTCCTGCGCCGCAGCAGCAACAAGATCGCCACCGGCGCGGCCAAGGAGAAGGACCGCCTCAGCAAACGCCAGCAGCAGCAGACCGACGCGTCTCGCAAGACCCTTGAGGACGATGACGACGGCGAAGACGGTGATGAAAATGATGAGGACGATGAGGATGATGATGAAGACAATGAACAAGAAGAGGCCCAGATGACGTCCATCTACACCAAGATGCTCAACCGGCGCTCCGTGTACCACTACGACCTCAAGTCCCTCCAGGAGATGCTCGCCCAGCACCACCCCAACCAGGCCCCGGACCGCCCTGCTCCTGCGCCACCGCCGGCTTCTGCTGCCGAGACTGTTGCTGTTGTTGAGGACAGTCCCGCCACGGCCGCTGCCGCTGGCGACGAGCCGGGCGAGTCGCGGACTGCGCTGCCTCGACTCGCGAGCGGGTCGAGGGAGAGCATCAAGGTCGTGTGCACCGTCACGCCGCCGTCGCCGCCCGTGCCGGCGCTCAACCTGGCCGAGGTCAAGAACCTGCCGGCGCAGGGCTTCCTCTCGCCCGAGCCCCGGGACTCGCCCATCACCGGCGCGGCCAAGCCGGCCTGGACCAGCAGCGCCTTGTCGCCGTTGGCCTACACGCCGTCGTCACCCTCGCCGTCATCGTCATCTTCATCATCATCCTCCTTCTCCTCCTCGCCATTGTCCTCTAGGACGACGTCGACAACGACGACGCCGACGTCGGGAGACGACTGGCGCCGGTCGGGAGTGGCCAAGCGGGACAAGATGATCTGGATGCGCGTCCTCGACTGCAAGTTCGGAGCGACTAAGAACGTCAAGTGGGCCTTCCTCTGGTGCGAGGAGAACGTCGCGCCGCCCACGTTGGCCAAGGTCGTCCGGGCCCAGGCCTATGTCAAGCGCTACCTCGCTCGGCGACGTGCGTGCTTCTCTTTTTTCGTTCTTTCTCCCTTCGTTTTCGTTCTTTTTTGGGAATCGTACTCACACGTTTTCATTATGATTGTTATTGCAGTCCGCAAGCGTTTGCAGATTGCGAACGAGCTGCTGCTGACGGAGAAGCACTACGTCGACATTCTGGAGCTCGTCGTTCGAGTGTTCCTGCAACCCCTTCTCCTGACCGGCGACGCCCTCGTCCCGCAGGAGACCATCCGCACCATCTTTGGCAACACCGAGACCCTCCGGTACATTCTCTTTCTTCTTCTTCTTCTTCATCGAGCCGTCTTCCAATTTGATCGTTATCCTGACGGGGCCCGGTTTGATGGTTGGTGCCGCCACAGGGACAAGCACGTGATCTTCCACGAGCTCCTGCATAAGCGCGTGCGCGACTGGATGACATTCCAGCAGTTTGGCGTCGGCGACATCTTTTATGACCACGTGCGTTTTTTGTTTGTTTTAGTTTTTTTAAAAAAAAAATTTGTTTTCGTTTTTTTTAAAAAAAATTTGTTTAGTTTTGTTTTTTATTTTTCCAATTTTTTGGTGCATGTGTCATGGCTCATGCGGGCTCGTTTTCTCGTGGGTTGAGCGCAGACGGACTTTTTGCTGGGCTACACGGACTACGTCAACAACTTTGACCAGGCCGTGGCTGTGCTGGCCCACGCCATGAAGGCCCACCCCGAGTTTGCCAGCTACGTCCGCACCTGCGAGGCTCGACCTGGTAATGCTCTCTTCTCTCCCTCTCTCTTCTCTCTTTGGATGTGCCCGTGTCATGATTGAGACGCTCATGATGACAACACACACAAACACACAGAGTGCAACCTGCACGACCTGCCGTCGCTGCTGATCACGCCCGTGCAGCGCATCCCGCGCTACGCGCTCCTCCTGCAGGACCTCCAGCGACACACGCCCGCCGGCTCGCGGTACCCTCCACCAGGAATGACTGGCGCTTCGTTCTTTACTGACTTACGTACGTGCGCGCGGGCGCGTGTTTTGCGTCAGGCCCGGCCTGCTCGAGATGGCGTTGAAGAAGGTGCGCGACATCGCCAACTACATCAACGAGCAGAAGCGCCTGAAGTACGCTTTTCCTCTCCCATGCCTTCCCCCACAAGGCGCCCTAACACCAATGCCATACGCTCTCAGTGAGAACGCGGTCAAGATGGCGCAGCTCGAGGCACAGCTGATCTTCGACCCCAAGCCCAAAGTTGTACGTGTTGCCTCTTCCCCAATCCGCCGAATCGCTCGTGGCTCACCACGTCCTCGCCACTTGATCAAACCGCACAGGGCTTGTGTGAGGTCAGCTCGCGCAAGTTTGTCAAGGAGGGCCGCGTGCTGATCCAGCTCGGCCGTAAGCAGTTCAAGGGTGCGTCCTTCCATATACGTCCTTGATCGAGGGGATGGATTGCCTGACGGAACGGCCCGCTTTGGTGCGCGCAGAGTGCCACATCTTCCTGTTCACGGACCTGCTGCTCATCACCCGCAACGACGCGCTCGAGGATGACGACGAGGTCAAGGAGAGGCCGTTCGACGCCCGACCGGCCCGCGGCGATGACCAGCGCTACGTGGTCAAGGTGGCGGAGCCGCTCAACGAGAATCCGATCGAGATTAGCCCCCTACCGCCGTTCTTCCTGGACAAGGCCACGCGCTTCCCGCTGCGCCTCTACCTCTCCTCCCAACGCAAAGAGGTGCCGCCCTCTCGACCTCACCCTCACCTTCCCCGCCTTCTTGACGATCCTTTGGGGCGCGCAGTATCGATGCGTGTTCGGAAGCCAGAACGAGCGAGACGACTGGCTGCAACGCATCGTGGGGGCGCACGCGTCCTCACGCCGACGACCCTACTCCATCCTCTCCGTGCGACGCGGCTTTACGCCCACCAGCAGCAGCTCGTGAGACCTTTCTCTTTTCTCTTCACAAATAAGTTCCACTTTTTGGTCTCGAGCTTCATTTGAAACGATCGTCTCTTCCTCAGGTAAAGGGCGACATAGGGGCCCTAGAAGCTGGGCTGGACAATCTTGCCCTCGTCGCTCATGATTCGCAAGAGGGCTGCGGACGTGTACTTGCGCACGCCTTCGTGATGGGGATGGTTCTCCATGGCCTCCATGACTGCCTGCGCGGCGTGCTTGCGGTTGAGCCGCCGTCGCACGACATCTGCAGAGAGAGAGAGATAGGGATCGTGAGAAGACTCAACCTCAGCGTACACGAACCAACAGGATGTCGTGCCGCACCAAACTCGGAGAGGTTGAGGATTGCGCCGCAGGCCTTCTCCTGCACGCTGGCCCTGTCCGGGTGGGAGGCCATGGCGCATAGGATGGACTTGACGCCGTCCTCAGAGATCTTCAAGGCGCACTTGCCTGACAAGATGGGTATCGAGTGAGCTTCGACGTTGTTGATCAACAAAAAAACAAACGTTTGGTTCTTCTCCGCACCGTTCAGCGAGAGGTTCGCCAGCAAAGCACAGGCGTGCTCCTGGATGGAGGCGTTGTCGCGGTTCTGCATGACAAACAGGACCGCTTCGATCGCCCCTTCCGAGAGCATCACCAAGCGGTTCTCGTCTGTGCCCCGCGTTACATGCATGAGTCAGTCAGTGCGAGTGCTGCATGGGGTCAAGCGGCAAGCACAGCCCCCGGTCTCACCTGTCGTTGCAAAGTTCATCAGAGTGGCGCAGCACTGCGCCATCAGCGTGGGCTCCGTGGAGTGCTCATACATGGCCTTCACCAGCCGCCTCACTCCTCCTCGCGCCACGATCCTGTCGCGAATAAAGTCTTCGGCCCGCGCAAGTTGCTCTCCCGTCAGCAGATGCCCATGTGCGGCTGCCGCTTACCACAAGCACAAAAGGTACCGTCGACAGCAAGGTTCTGAAGGCACGCGGCGCTGTACTCCTGGATCAAGTGATGGTGGTGGTGCGTCTCCATGACTTGGAGCAGCGCCGGAATGCCGCCCTCTCGAGCAATGTCCAGGGCGTTGATGGCTGTACACAAAATTGGGCTTCCAGCCAACGGTGCCTCCTTTGGCGCCCTTTGTACTCCGCACCCGTCGCTCGCGCATCATCACACGGCGAGGGAAGATAATTGAAGCCTTGACAGAAAAACGAATCGCGGTCCCTGATGAGGCTGCTCTTCTTCTTCACTGCGGCGTTCGTCCTCTTCGCGCTGCTTTCCAGCGGTCAGCGGGTTACGGCTCAGGCCGTGGACGATGATTACCCCCATCATGATGCCGATATCGTGACTCATGCCGCCCATTCTTCGGTGCCAGTCAGTGCGGTGCCACTGACTGTGGCGAACGGGTGCAGCAACGATACGCACGCGTGTGTCGAGTTCGCGGAATGCGTGCTCGGCGATTCCGGCTACGATCATCATCACCAATCATCAACATGATAACACGTTGTCAATCCGTTGTTGTTGTATCGGAAAGCGACGTACCATTCCTGGAGAGTATCCGAAGGGCGCCACAGGCACGTTCAACCGCTTCGTCGTCCGTGTGGTTGATGAGCGCATCGATGATCAGCTCCAAACCGCCATAGTCTCGGACCCAGTTCTTGTTTTGCTCTGTGCGCAACGCAAGTCAGGCCGCCGTCATAACTCCTCTTCACAGAGTCGATGCCTGATAAACGCACCTTCGATGGCGATGTTGCCCAACGCCCCGACCGCCATCGCCACGACGCCCGGGTGGTCCCGGTAGTTCTTTAGGGCTCGGATGACCACGGGAATGCCTCCGTTCTGTTGAATCTCAACACGCCCGTAGTCTGCGCACAGCCTTGGTTGGTGAATGCACGCTTTTTGGGTGCGTCGCCTCACGTACCGTCGCCGAGCGACAAGTTGTAGAGCGCCGCGCATCCCTGCTCCTGGAGGGACGCTCGATGCGGGTGCTGGAGCATAGCGCAGAGCACGCTCTCGATTCCGCCCACTTTGGTGATGGCCTGCCGATTGATTGCTGTTGTGTGGAGTTTGCACGCGGTCATCATCCCTTCTTCTCGTCTTCAAGGAACGATAGACGCACGATCAATAGCTAGTTTCCGAAGAGCACCACAAGCCCACGTCTGCACATGGTGGTCGTGCAAGTGGGTCTGCATGGTAAGCACCACGGGCAGTATGCCCCCAGCTTCCCTGATTCTGGTCCTGTTTGGAGCTGCAGCCGGCACGGGGGATCAGCCACAACGGCTCAAAGAGGAAACACTCCAGCGCTGGTGGCACATACCCGTGGCCGCCAAGTCCATCACCAATCGACAGATCTCTGCTTGCACGAGCGGGTCTTTGGAGTAGACGCGCATCAAGTGCAGGACGGACTCGACTCCACATTCCTCAAACTTGGTTTTGTCTGCGCACCCATGTGAGAAGTGCGACCCGCGGCTCTTCAGCAGCTCGAGGGGCTGCGTACCTCCAAGCGTGGCGACCACTTGCTCCATGGCCACTATAAGCTCCTCTCGAGAGGGCTCAGGCTGCTGCGGCATGATGGAAGCTTCATCATCACCGCTCCCGTTTACCACCATGTCGTGGTCGGCAGAGGAGTCAAAGCTGTCATCGGCCTCTGCCTCCTTGGCTTTGCCAAGCCAGTAGTGCTTGACCTTCTTGAGTGTATTCTTGCCAATGTCCCTTTGCTTCTTCTTCTTTGTCTTTCTCTGGTACGTAGCCCCTCCACCAGCAGCGGCATACGCTACGCGCTGTGCGGCATCCATTGTCTGGTGTTTGTTGTTCGCGGGTCGAGAGTGATTCTACTTCACGAAGACAAAGAGCTCCATGCAAGTTCAAACTTCTCCGTCCGTTTAGTGCGTCAAGCTTCTCCATTGTTGGGTCCCTGCTCAGAGCTGCAGCTCAGAGCGCGTGCCAGTCAACGACAAACCTCGCAAAACACGCGTTCCGCACATTCCAGTCCTTTTGCTTTTTCGACGACCGTCGCGCACGAAGAGACGGAAGAGGCCACCGAAGTGGACGCCAACACACAAACACTTTCTTGGTATCGTTTGCTTGTCGCTGGCCTTTGCGTGGCCTTTTGAGCGTCGCCCCTCCTCTGAGGAGCAGCCCAAAAGAGCAACAACATGGCGGGGGAGAGGTGGGTGAGAGGGGAAGCCTGGTTCAAACGTTGGTGTCCTCGAGCTGGTTGTTGAAAAAGCGGACGAGGTCGTCGGCCGTGGGGCGCTTGCGGGGCTTGTG